>JADLZN010008465.1:72500-100311 GCA_018155175.1 Sinocyclocheilus anophthalmus | reverse complement strand
GTTTGTTTGTTTGAATTGGTTTAAAAAAGTTTTTAATAATCTGTCGTCTGTCGGTCCTAAAAAACAACATTGAAAATTGATTATCATATTGAAAAAATATCACAATGATTTATGATTTAAAAAAACGGTTGGGTCTTAATACTAAACTATATAAAGACATGTGTTTGTGTTGTTTGTTGTTTGTTTGGTTTTTTTATTTTGTTTTAGATATGTTCTGTCTGGTCTAAAAACAGACCATCATATATATTTCACAATGGATTTATTATGTAGTTATTATTTAAAACTGGTTGTTGTCCTTTAATAATAAATATATACAATTATTTATCTATGTACTGTATGCAGGTATGTACATATGTATGTATTTAAAAACATGTAATATCTGTCTGTATGTATAAAAACATTTAAAATTAATTATCATATCAAACTTATTTCACAATTAATTATTTATTTATTTATTTTAAACTGCCTGTTTTGGAAAAATACACTTTATTGTAACAAAACAGGGTTCTGAATGTATATATTTTCAAACATCACAAACTAATGACTTGTGGATCAGTGAGTGAATCAGATGTTACAGTAGTTCAATAACTGCTTCTACTGATTCAGTCAGTCAGTAAACAGACTCAAACTCAAAACTCAAGAGTCCATAACTCTATAGAAAAAAGTGTTGTCTATCTACTGCCTTTATATTATTTTGTGGTGCCCAGTGTTCTTCTTTCATTGTATTCATTTTAGACTGCAAACTCACATTTTTTTTTAGCCATGATACTGTAGATTCGGTTGCGGCACCAAACCACTGCCAAATAGCAAACACTGTCAGAGTATTTTAATACAGTGTTTCATCCGTATTAGCGGAAAAACATTAACAGAATTAAACATCATAAACGTTTTTTAAATGGACCTAGATCTGAGCAAGAATTACCAAACTTATTAAATCCACCAAATAATATGAGCTGATAAGTTTATAAGAGCCATGTCCTGGTAATCACTCCAATATGTACAGACTATCAAGTGGATTTCAAGCACTCACTAATAATGGCATTAAAACCACAGCATATGTTGAACTATGCACCAAAGCACTGTCTTTCTAATACTGAGCTTTTATTGTATTTCAATTCTTGGTGTTTTGCCAGCTTTGTGTGGCAGGACAGTGATTTAAATGGTGATAAACTAGAGCCAGCCAGACCATCACACAGAGAGAAGTTCCGCCTAATTACATGGACATCCAAATATGCCATCCTAAATCAATGGACGCCCAGTTGAGGAAGAAAAGAGGCCATTCATCCTAATCCAGAGATGGAAGAGAGCATTGAGATGGAAGATGGATGGGAAATATTGACGACCGTGATCAATAATCTATGATCAGTGGGATGGTGTACCTGGCAGGGGAAAGATACATCCCTACCCTCCAGCTGCCTTCCCTTCATGCTCAAAGGAAGAGAAGAGTCCTCCCCTGCCCTCTTCAGTCCAGTCAACTGAAACCTCTCCACCGTAACTTTAAGGACTTTGTTTATGCAAGCCATAATTAGTGGCATAGTCAATAAAACAGTGGAAGGCTCTGATCACAATGGAGAGTTAAAGTAGGTGGAGGAAGATGGAGCATATTAAAGCCGGCATTGATGCAGTCTGGGAGGAGGGAAGTGATTGGAGCAAACATGGCTCTTCTCGACAAAAATAGAAGGTAGATGACTGAGAGGATGTGGACTGACCCGGGCCAGTACCGGCACATCACAACGGTCAATCCCTCACTACACTAGTTATTACATGTACAGTATATATAGTGTCTGCTTTATTACCTCATTTAAATTCACTGATTTTCACTATTGTCATGTCTTAAAAAAATAGTTTTTGTTGCAATCTTGGCAGAATAGTAAGTGATAATGTACAGTCAGTCTTTTCATTATGGGATGTTTAACATAGAAACAGGTCTATGGCTTCCCTCGGGATATTAAAAGTTTAATCCATCCACCATCCATTTCAACCAATTTTAATGCCCAGGGACTCAAATATGATAATATTTTCCACTCATCCCATTCCAAAAAAAAAAAAAAAAACTAAATAAAATAAAATTATATATATATATATATAAAAAAAAATTTTTTAAAACCGTATTTGACGGCAACTACCATGTATTACAGAGATGTACAGTTAGACTATGTGCAATATAATCAATTAAAATAACTGTTTTCTATTGTGTGGTGTGGGTGGTGGGGTGTGTGTGTGGCGGGTGTTTTTGTGGACAAAATGGAGGGAAGACATTTGTATAAGGGGGGTGGACAAAAGGTATGGACCGAGGTATTACAAGGAGGACATTACCCCATTGTAAAACTTTTCAAAAGGCTTATAATTAATTCAGAATGAGTTTTTTTGAAAATTTGAAATAGCACAAAGTTTCCTGTGAGGGGGTAGGTTTAGGGGTAGGGTTTGTGTAGGGCAAGAGAATATACGGTCTGTACAGTATAAAAAACCATTACGCCTATGGAATGTCCCCACTTTCACAAAAAACAAACCTGTGTGTGTGTGTGTGTTTCAAATTTACAAATGTAGTAGTTTAATGCATCCTTGAAAATATTATTTATTTTTATAACAACCCACTTAAATTGTGAATTATCTATATATTTTTTCCACCTAAATAAATAATTATTAATTATTTGTGTTATATTAAAGCAAATTATTGAAATATTGTATGGACAATTTGTACTTTTTTATTAAGTTGACAGCATAGTTATTTTTTTAAACCAACCAACAAGAATTATATTATGCTATGGAAAGCAAAATGTAGCAATAACTGAAAATATCATATTTGTTAAATGTGTTACGTATTATGATGTGAAACATACTTCATAAATATCTTAAGTTTAAAATTAAATGCTAAATGCTTTGAAATGCTTTTTTAAATCTTTGAAGATTATCTTTTTACACTGTATATAATTTAATTTCAACCGCTGACCCACAAGTCAGCCTTCCCGCCAGGAAAAGTCCCTGTTCTCCCTATATATACAGTCCACCCCTGTAATGAAATCGAAAGCTAAGATACTCCAATTCCCCCACATGAAGCCAACTCAGCAGAGGTTGAAAAAGAAATCCATTCAGGCACTAGTGAAGGGTCATTAAAGCTTGATTTTACGCCTGCACTTCAGCACACACTGTAAACTTGCCCTGAATATTTATGGAGGTTTAAAATGTCCACCACATCACTCTCTGAGGTGTCACAAAACAGCTGTAATCAGGAGTCAGAAATGAGTCCCTGTCCACTGTTCTCTTTACTCTCAGTCAATAGAGGAGTGCCTTTGAATATTTGCACCACGGTCTGCTTGCCGACAACTGCTGAGTTCAGTCAAATCTGATGGTGAGTGTTTGTAACTCAGTCTTCAGTTTCATTTGCCAGTTTTGTTGTGTTTTGGGTCATTGTCATGTTGGGAGGTAAACCTTCTTCCCATTGACAACATTCTGTCAGAGGGCAGCAGATTTCTCAAGGAATCTGGCTGTAGGCTCCAATCCATTGTTTTCTATATGGACGCGTGGCCGTCCAGTCGCGCTGCAGAGAAAAACACGCTTATCAACAGGACACATCAAACCAGCTCCATGGCTTTACTAGAGGGAATGCTTGTTATCTGGATGCTGAGTGGAGTGGCTTCCAACAGGGACAAAGGCGTTTAGTGTTGAGGCCAAATAATGCAGTTGTTCTCTCATCTGCCTCATGATTCTTCAAAGGTGTGTTTTGGGCAAAAGCTCAGTCGGGACTGCGTGTGGGCATTTTCTTGAGGAGGGCCTTTTTTTATTGCTTCCTCCCACACAAGCCACCATTGTGGCGGGATTAGGATATTGTGTCACAGGCACACAATGGGTATCCCCTCTTTTCTAAACATCCTAAAGCTGCTCAGAGGTTGCTTGAAGCCCTGGTTCCTCTTCTGATCAGGTTCCTCCTGCTCTCTGCATTCAGGTTTGGAAAAGTGAGTCTGATACAGCGAGGCTTCTGTGTTGTACCAAATACTTCCACATTTTTAATAATCAGGACTTTCCACTGTGCTAAAAGTTGCATTGATTTAATAAAGCCCTGAAAAGTTTTTGTCTCATCTTTGCCGTTGCTGCAGCCCATAAGTTGATGTTGGCTTTCAGTTGACTACCAAGACTGGACTGCCTGGAACAATGCTCCAGGAAAGCTCTTTCATGCTGAGCTGATCAAAATGAGCACATATGATCACAGTTGAAAGTCAAATGGCATTTGTGTGCCCATTGTAGAAGGCGATTGGCTTACACAGGATTGAGTTTACAAGCCATTTTTAGGAGGAGGGTCATCCTTTTTCCAACTCAGTGATTCTGTTTTTTTGTTTTTATTTGTTTCTGACATGTTGGCGTTATATCCTTGACTTGGATGTTATAAGTAGCACTGAGTACATTCAGCTGGATAAAACAAAAACTGTGTCTGTCTGCATTTCAGGCTGCAAAGCAACACATTAGCCGCGTTTCCACTGTCGGGCCAAAAGCGGGCGTGCTAGTGCGTGCCAGGGCCAGTCGCGTTTCCACTGTCACTTCCGGGGCTTTATCGTGCCTCCTTGGGGCCAAACGGTCCGGGTTTGGCCCGACGAAAACCTTGGGCCAAAGCGGGCCAGCTGGGGCTAGAGGAGTGGTTATGAACAAAAGCGGAGTTTCTCCGCGTCTGCAGAGCGTCAGCGCTGCGGATCATTTCAGAAAGTTAACAAATAACACCAGCATTAAAGACTTTTAAAATAATTTTAGTTCAAAACTCACTTTCAGACAGCAGCGAGTGTTTGAAATAACTTGATCTGATGTGGATTATGATCACCATACAATGCAGACATAGCCTATTTATAAGTGATGCAAAAGACTATGCACGCTAGCCATACCCATAGTAAACATGGTAAATACGACCGCTTAGAGAATAAGAAGCTTACATCTGATTTCTTCATCACAATCGTGTATTGATTTAGTAGCATATGTTATCTGTCACAAGTTCACTCTCGAGAGTTTAGCTCCACGTAGCCTATGTCATAAGAATAGAATAATGTTTTTTGTTCGGGAGCTTTTTATAAAAATATAGAGATGATCATTCTTTCTAAATGGGATGTAGGCTATATACTGTGACTACAAATAAACAGAAACAGACTAGACTGAATAAGTAGGTAGGCTATGTTCATACTGCTTTATTTCTGTGTGACTAATTTTCAATCCTGATTAATTCATTATGATCAATGTATCACTTGTAAAACATCGATGTTTTTTGTTTTAAATCTTTAACAAAGCATGCAAACAAATGGCTGCTTTTATCATGTTCGTTTTGTGATCTCGATAGTTCCAGTGACTTATTTCTTATTAGTTTTCTGATAACTTCTCTTTGTTGGTGAAAGGATGGGGTTGCGTCGTGACGTTGTTCCTGAGAGGCGTGTTAGAGGGTGGGTTTTAGTGAAGCGCAGCGGAGCTTATGCCCGACAGTGGAAACGCAGCATGATTTTGGACTCGGTGCTACAGGTCCGAGACTATTAGCCCAGCGGGGGCCCGGTTTAAAGCCATGGCCTCGCATGGGCCCAACAGGGAGACACAAGCGGGCTAATGTGATTATTTAAATAATAAGGGGCGGAGTATTTCTAACTCACTGTAGCAGGTTTATTGTACACTTGGTTTGATTTATTTGTATTTTACTCAGAAGTGTGCGCCTCTAAATGATGTTCACCTGTAATTTTGGCTTTTCCCGCTTGGTCTATGGTATTTGGCTGTGTGTGCAGGAATAAGGCAGAAAATCGACACGCATCGCTCAGAAAAGAGCCAGTGTGACCTGCTGAATAACTCCCATGTGTACGGCGTGCACATCGGTCAAAATAAAGGCTTTCAAGGATGTGGGTTGAGAGTTTGCCTGACGGAGCACTCAGCAGACAAAGCAACACCTGAAGGTTTAGGCAGGGGGAAAACAAGCATATTGAGATTTGATGTGCTTACAGAAACCGGTGAAATTCTGGTTTGGAGGTGTTAAAAATGAGGTAGTTGGTTTGTGATTGAATAAGGCAGTGAATTTATTTAAGTTGGATATTTTTTAAATGTATGTTGTGCTATAGGGGGAATTGTGAACTCAGGAGTTCAATTCGATTTGTGCGCTAACCTATGGTTGTTTGGTAGTGTGAAGAAAAGGAAGGCCAGTGGCAAAATGGCCCTAGTTGGCGTGTGGCTGTAGTGCTTTTATTACTGAAGAGTTACTTCAGACATCTCAAGTATTAATCTAAACCTATAGGGCAGAATCAGAACATATTCCATCTGGAATTTAATAGTCGGTGTCTTGTTTTTAGCGAAAATTTGCAAATGACTATAATGTATATTTAATATTTCATTTTAGATTGATGAATTTAATGCCACCCTTTGCTAAAAAAAAACCAAATTCCATTAAAAAGATATAGGCTATATTTGAAGCATATTTCTGCAAAATAATGGACTTTTTTCTGTATTTCATTACTAGTAGATTACAACTCTAAGAAGCAGAATCCTCCTGTACATGCTTGTGAAAATATAAAACTCATTTCTAAAATAGGTTTTCAGTAAAAATGCACCGTTTTAAAGGGGGAAGAATTTAGTTTCTCAATCCGAAAAAGAAAAACACTTGACCAAGATTACTGCTCATCGGCTGCTAGAATATTGGCTTTGCAAAACCAATTACTGCTAAAATACAATTATCACGTTTTTAAAAAGATAAAATATACGAAAAGTGCAGTTGCCAGCAAAGCGTCCAGCTTACACTGAAAGACCACACATTCGAGTAAGCGGGGGTTCAGAAGTTTATAGGGAGCAAAAAAAAGAAAATAAATAAAAGTTTTCCATCTTCTGTTGAGGTCAATGTAAAGCGGACTGAGAACAAAGCCAAGAAAGGAAAGAAAAGAAAAGAAAAGAGTGTTGGACATTTTAGGGACAGCATATCCCTTTACCATTTTCTGTTAAAATTAGATAGGGAAAACCTTGGCAAAAACTAGATTTACCAGTGTTCACTAACATCGTGTTTGTTTCTCTTTGCTTGTGTTGTCAGGACTCGTATGGAGATACACCCTTACATGACGCCATTGCTAAAGACTTCAGGAGCATCATTGAGATATTTTCCCATGGACCTTGTGGTGACCCCCCAAACACATTGGACATTTCGAACGCCGAAGTACAGAGACAACCGCGGTTCAACCCCCTCGCTCAGCCACAACCGCTCTGAAGGCAACAGAATCTTGTGAGTGTTTCAAGGTCAGGTTATACAACTAAGCGGTCTCTCTGGAAATTGTGATTGGCTCAGCCCAGAAACAACCATGCTGTTCATCGGATTAGAGTAGAAAGCCCTTAAATCTGTTAGATTTGAGGCTGAGAAAAATGTTCAAATAGTCTTCCAAAACTAGCAATTTTGCTCATAACGTCATAAATGGAAGCGAAATCTTAGCAAGCTTAAGCAATTTCAAAGTTCTTGTCAAGCACGAAATCAGCCGTGTGAACTAACTACATAATTGTTTGAACTGTATGTCGTTGCTGACTGTCGGGATGCAGCATCAGGCAAAAGCATGTGGGATGTACCGGCTGACCCTACGGTTACTCGCCAGTCGTGATGGGGGACTTCATCCAGGACCAACTCTAACCGTGCTAGGCTACACAATCATTCAGGGAGAGGTGGGAAACAGGTCCTATCCTGAAGAGAGGGGGGGGAAACAAAAAAGAAACACTGCTAAGAATGTATAGTTCGCGAAACTAACGGTAGCGAGAGAGGAATATGAATTACACCCGTTTAAAGGGAGAGTCATAGGAGGCTTTTTTAACTAGATCAGTATTTGTGGATTTGGTGTAACAGAGATATGTTGACATAAAGTTGGCTTTAATGTTCAAAAAAAACATGAATTTTTCACATACTGACTTATTGTAATCCTCTTATGACCCGCCTCTCTCAACGCTTAGTTTTACTATCAAAGTCCTCCTTCCGACAAGGGGCAGTCTGCTTGATGGCCAGTGACCCAGTTGCATTTGTGATGGCAGAACACAGCAAGCATCGTCGGAAAGTATGCCCCTTACATATCTCAGCGCGCTCAGCTTTCCAAAATAAATGTACCACAAGACAGAAGTAGACGTGACTAGACAGTCAGTGAGAGTTAGGAAACCACAGGGAGGGTATGTGTTTGTGATGTGGACCCCCCCCCTCTCTCTCTCGCTCTCTCTCTCCGAGCCTATCTCCTCTCTCTCACCCTCGGTGATGCCCCTCACATCTCTCTCCTCTCTCTCTCTCTCTCTCTATCTCTCTACTCTCGAAACACACACATGCGCACCATACATCACACGCCAAAAATCCGCATTTGAACACCAAGTGGTCAATAGCCAAATACTTAAAACTAATAACAAACAGTAAGCTGATTCAGATGTGCCAGATGTGCATAGAAAAGTAAGAAGACTCCTCTCCTAGGTTCCCAAAAAACGGTCATCATAAAATGCATTGTGTTCTGTCGTACGTAATCTTAAAGGGATTCCTAAAGAATCTACTTTCGAAGGCAAATAAATTGCTTTGCTTTCGCTCGAAAAACCACACAGCGTCTCCTGACATGGCTGCTCACCAATTAATGCGGTTACCTGAACACAAGCTGTATTTTCTTTGCGTGAACATTTGGGCAGTATTATGCTAATATTTTCACATAGTGAGGTAGATATGGGGGGCGTGTAGAACGAGCCGTTTTAGGTAGGCGTGGCAGAGTCTTAACTTATATAAAGAATATCTCTTTTTGAGACTTTAGTCTTTGCAACCTCAGGGATCTTATCTATTCACGAACAGATTGTAACACTCCAAAGAGAAAGGAAAAACTTGAAATCGCATCATATGACCCTTTAAAATCGAGGATATCTCAAAAGCATTCCTTAGAAGTTACATCTTTAACCGTCTGTAAACCTCCTGAAGTAGCTCCACAGTGGCTGGATGTTCCTGTGTTACGCAGTGTTCAAGTTACGTAATCAGATTACTCTTTAAAAGTAACTAGTACAGTAATGCATTACTTTTAAATTTACAAGAAAATATCGGAGGTACCTTTTCAAGTAAGCAAAGCAAGGTAACTTTGTTTGAGTCATATATATGACTGACGATCTACTGTCCCACCGCCACCTCTGGTGTGAAAGGGGCGCATTTACACGAAGAGTACCAAAAATATAACTTTTAGTTTATTAAACGTCTTCCTCCAGCAAAAGCATTATTGAAAATGTTGCCAGCCACCAACCCCAGAGATTTTGATGATTTCAGCTGAATTTTGATGGACCCTCCAGTTATATTTGCTGATCGTGAATATTTGAATATGCAATACACCAAAATAAAGGTCAGAGCCTCTACTTTTAAACAAAAAACTAACTGTTATTCTAGCTTAAAGAATTCTTTTTTTTATCAACACTGAATAGTAGGTTAGTTGACATATATTTTGAGCAAAAAAAGGTGAGGAAAATCACATTTTTATAACAAACCACTCCATATGGGTATATATTCAGTACGATTATCTAAAGCATTAATAAGTATTTCGCTCAATCAACACCTCCAAAGCTGGCACAGACAATTCCACTTCCTGGAATCACATTTTTACTCTGTAACATGGCAGTTTTTCATTTATAGCTGTCTTGCTGATGAGCGCATTATTTTTCATATGCAATCGTTACATAAGAGCGATCGCTCGTTTCTCCGATCATGTTCACGTGTGTTTTTGTTCGGACGGTTTTGTACTGTCAGGCGTACAATGACGTATAGCGCCCTGTCAGAGTGTATATAACAGTGGAAAACAACAGGGAACAGCCGTATTTTAATTAAAAATCGTGCGTTGCGGGGGAAGCGTTTCTTGTTAAAAGACGCGGAACTCGTCGACACGAAGTGCGAGCGGAAGGAAGAGTTAAAAAAACAAATCATAGCAAGCCCAGACCCCGGGACAAGATGTAAACACAACGGTAACAGTAATGCATTACCCAAAAGAAAGTCATAAAAAAGTGAAAATTTTTTATGAAGTCAACGCAATATGTAAGCCATCTTTACTTTAAAAAGTAACTTCCCCAACACTGGTTGTTAATAATATAGGTGGCACCTCAAGGCTAACTCTGGGCTCAAATCATTATTTGACCTCACATAACGAGCTTTGCATTTGATACTCCACAATCCCAGCTGGATGAACTTGAAACGGATAGTACATGCCATTAAAGAGCAGGATTAGAGCAGTCAGATTTTCTTTGTTTAACAGATCATGCAGCCCTCGATCAAACTCCATAAGGGCTGAACATCAGTTGAACTCTTACCATGAACTAAACAGGCCCAACATTATGCATTATTAAATAGTTAGTTTTCCAGAATTCAAGCCAGTAAATCACGGCACAAACCGATTGTGACCAGCACCAGCCAGTGAACCTGTATGCAGTGCAGTATGGAGCGTGTTTCGTGGCTCTTGTGCGGTTTCTGAGGATGCCCATGCTGACATCAGTCGAATACTACCAAATGATGCACAGCCTTTGATGAAAGTCTTCAATTCCTTTGTGGTGACACAAATGCAGTAATTGAGTACAATCTGAGTTGTGTGCTACTCGTTGATTAAAGCCTTGTGGCAGTGATGGACGGATCTTGTCCTCTCAGGATCCCGACACTCTATAAACACGTCTGGTTCTGACCGTTGTCGTATGTGGCATGTGCGAGTGTTGACGGCGGCAGCTGCGGGAATATTAGCATGACCCAGACACTGCTGTCGTATTTACTCTCTAGTCCCATGTGGCCTGTACTTGAACCGCTCTTATTTGATCTTGGCATAACGTTTTCTGTATTCCTCTTATCATTCCACCATTTCAATTTCGACAATAAGAAATATTCATTTTCTGAGATGCTGACCAGAGTCAAACAAACTAAATCTATTCAAGGGACAAGTGCCATTCGGATAGCTGAGGTCCAGGTAAAGATCGGCTATAATCCTGAAGAGAGACATCCACTAATTGCGTGACAGTGGAAATTGTGGCAGAATAACTCCGCAGACTGTTGGCCCCCATGAAGCATTCAGACATTTTATATTTGTGTATATTTTGCAGTAATCTTATCAATATATTTGTATCATTGTATTACAGCGTTTATATTCAGTAGATTTGTAGTGTACTATAGTTTCATCATCCGCAGTGCTTCAAATCCCAGCTCATAATGTTGGGATGTCAGAGCTGGTCTTTACTGAAGTAGTAGTGTTCATTTTGTTAGCTATTTTTAATTCTTAATTTTCAACTTAGTCTTAGTCTTGTGTCAAATGTAACTTTTAGTTTTTATCATATTTAGTCAACTTGTCCTGTTTTAGTTTTAGTCAAGATTTAGTAGATTTTTAGTCCGTGGAAACTTACACATTTTCGTCATATTTTCATCTCACTGTATAATGGTTAAAATGATAAAATTATATTTTTGATCAATTTTAATTGCATGACTGTTGTCATTTGGGACATGTATTTCTATCTTGTCATTCAAAAGTGCTCTTACACACAATAGCCAAATCAATAGAATATCTACTCGTGTGGCATGTTTCTTTTTAACCTCATCTAACGTTATTGTAACAGATTGTAAACACGGGAAATTCCAATATAATTCAAATTGCCTTAATGTTCTCTTAAAACAAGACAAACCAAGTATTTATTGCTGCACCCGAGTAAGTACCGTTACAATCGCAAACATACAGTTCGGGATCCATTGCCGAACACAGACTGCTGAATGACAACTTTCATTGAGCCGAACCCTCAACGGAAGAGCGCTGACTCCCCCATCTTTAACTTTACAGTACTGTATTCAGTTGTTTTCGAAGAGAGCGCATTACAACTACCCGGTACAGCCACGACTCCCGTGGCATCTGTTGGTGTGTGTTTCATTTTTTCCGTGTTTGCAGTGCTTATTGTTTTGCAGTTGTTGTTATGCGCTCTACAGTTCTCAGAGTGTTTGTTTTGTCCTGCCCTGCGACCCAGTGAAACCACCGTTCACTCTACACTTGTGCACAGTTTGAATGACAATAAACTGGATTCATTTGGAAAGAGAGTCACTTCTGCGGAAACGAGCAAGCTCTCTCTCTCCTACCCCACCACTCACTCGACGCACACCACACCCACTCTCTCACCCACACCAACCAAACGCACTCACAAACATCCACACCTCACTACTCTCTCTCTCTCACACCCCACACACACACACACCACACCCTCGCTCAGGCACTTTGCACCTCACTCAATAAGTTTTTTTTCAGAGAGCAGCTGAATTGCAACAGTATGATGCTAAAAGAAGAAAGTAAAGAGATACAGAACTAACAGAGGAAAATAACACAATTAGTTCTGGCTCACACCTGAGACCAGGAGAAAATACCAAGAGCCTGCTCTTCTTTGGAGCCGTGTGAGATGTGTGGGTTTACTGTGATACACTTACGAGACAAAATTGTCCCTAGAAGTGAGCTAACACTGGCAAAACCCAGCTTTGAGCACAGCCTGTAAAGGAAGCAATGATTTCTCAATGTTTTAACTGTTATTATGTTATCTTTCAAGGGTTAGGTTGGGGTTAGTCTCAACCTCAAATGGCAAAAGTTGCTCAAATCATCACCAAGTTCTAATCTGACTGACAGCTTTATACACTATCTGGGTGTCAGGGTCTGCTTTTGTTTGAGGCACTTAGTCATAGGCGGAGGGTGAACCAACTCCAGGATAAGGCTCAAGTAGCAGCCAAATTATATAAAAACGTTAGAAATTGATAATTATATAATGTTTCCTTTCCACTGTTATTCAAACAGTGAATAAATTATATATATAAAGTGACATTATCACTAACATTGATTTATCGTGAGTTTAAGCACTCTCAAAAAAAAAAAAAAACATTATAATCACTGAAGCTGTATACACTGTGAAATGAATCTATTACTTACATTGTACATACATCTGCGCTTTGTTATTTATGATGAGAGAATTACAAAGTCCGGGAATCAGCTCACGAACAGCGCGCACTCAACAAACGATCTGACTCATCTGAACGTTTCTGATTGGCCATTGCATTCCTAAGTTCAACAGAATTGTGTGTGATTGGTTAACATTGCGCAACCATGTAAAAACGCCTAAAATTAAATACGGTGCAACATGAGCAGATCTTAATTTAATGCCGCAATCGACACTGTCTATTCATATTCACTTTGTTAGCAACAGACGTAATAGATTTGTTTTTTGTCCAATTTAGTGCCATTTTTGCCCCAAGTCCTCAAGCCAGGGGAAGGCTAAGCCTTCTGTCATTGTGGGCGGTTCTTAGATGCAGTGTGGACCAGACTTTAGACCAATAGCCAAAAGTCTGGCTGCATTAAACTAGGTTAGGAATTGTCTGTAGTCTTTTAGTTTGATGTAAAAACATCAGAAGTCTATGATGCTCCCTTGTTTAGATTAGATGACGTTAGATAAGCGTGTGTTGGATGGTCAACAGTTAAACTTGTTATTCTGGTTACACACTAACACACACACCTTTATTTCCCAAACACAGTCAGATTCAGCCTCTGCTCACCTCCACATGTTCAGTATAATGGCCTACAGTCCTAACTATACATCGGTCAATAAACTGTTTTAAGTCTCACCGAGTACACACTGACATATTTCAGATCACTTTGAGCCAATGGTGAGTGAGTCAGATGTTCATTTAATAAGTGCCTTCAGTGATTCAGTGAGTAAGTGAGCTGTTTTAGACCAATGAATTGGCCCATCGTTTGTGAAAAGAACCAGCTCGCAAACACCATGCATAATTCACAATATGTGTAGAACGCCAGTGAACAACCAATATGGAAAATTCTTTACGTTAACGGGTTAATTGGGACCTATTTTCATGGACTTTTCTTAGTGTTAGATAGGCCTGGGCGATAAAACGGTATCATCCATTTATATCGACGTTACAACTTCTTCGCTAACTTTACAAATGTTCATATATATCGCAACGATATAGCACGGCTATGAGTGACGCACGACACCCAAACACAACATGGTGCTGTGCCTCTTTGAATGAGGAATTGGTGGTAAAGAAATGAATAATTAGCGAATTAAAATAAACTTTGCCTTTGACTGAAGAACATGTAAATCGAATGTGCGGATGCTGCATTCAGGAGCGTCCTTCATGGGAGCATCGATCGTTGAGATGATGTACTGCCGATTGTTGTAGTTTAATACGGTTTTGTAGTCTAGCTACACGAGACGCGCTGCGGGCTTGCATTTTTCATTCAAAATATATAAGAAAGATTGAACTCGATGGGCGGGAGAAGTTCTTGATTAGGTTCAAACCGAAACCAAGCCATTTACACAGAACATATATTCAGTGTATAGAAAGCCATGCAAAGTTAAAACCATTTAAACGTTTAGAAAACACGTCACAAATTTGTGGAAGTTTATTAATTTTCACTGCGTCTCTTATGTTTTTTAATGCAGTCTGTGTGAATGGCGCTTCGACTCTTGTATTATGCAATGCATAAATACATAATGCCGTTTTGTTCATAATTGTTTATGCAGTTTACGAAATTATATTTGATTTTTATTTGTTAATTTAGAGGTAATGCACATTTTTTTTTATAGACAGTTATTTTCTTGCGTTGACAATTTAAATGTGCTGTATTATTTTGCTCTGCGCCCTCCTGTGGCCTCGAGAGACAAGCCAAAAGTTTAACCTATTTAATCTGCATATAAAACATTAGAAATTAGATATTTGTTTAATTTTTATTTTGTGTATGACTGTTAAAACAAAAAAAATATTTGTTTGTCTCAATATATTGAGTTAATTAAAAAATACAGTGGTTAAATGTAAAAAAAAAAAATTCATTGCTCTTTGTATTTAAAAAAAGGTATATAAAATGTTCAATAATATCGTACTCGACGTAGAAACAAACTCGTTGATTATTTTTTTAGCTATATCGCCCAGCCCTAAGTGTTGGTTGAAACGGTGTACTCCTGGCTGCATAATTTTACTTCTGCATTGACAAAACGTCACGGAAATCATTCCAGTGCGTTTTATTTTTAAAAATGGAAGCATTTTTCAATTCCCAGCCCTACTGAGTGTTATTGTCATGGTTGAGTGTGTGCAAGTGTGTTTTGTTAGGAATCAAGGTCAGTACTTTGAGCAGATTGGTGACATGGCAGCTCTCTCTCACACACGCACACACACACAGGGTGGAGGTGTAATCTGCTGTAATGCAGAGCTGCTGAATCCTGTTTGACATCAGCAGCTCTTAAACCACCGCACACGCTTCAGAACACTGCTAATCTACCCCATAAACACTCAGTCGTTCGGACCTCTCTGGAGCACTTGAAGGGACTGCTCCGTCTTGGCATTCAGTGGGTCAGGTATTTTTGTATAATGATGCTAAACCGACTGTTGTCTCTAGCCAGATTTCCTAGCTGTTCTAGTCTCATGTCTCTCATGTGACAGTTTTTTCTGAGAGTGTAGGAAAACGGATATAAATGTCAAATGTGATGTCTACATTTCTAAAATCCTCTGAGCGAGTCCTAATAGCACTGGATACCCATTTCTCACATACGGGGCTGACCGTCTTCGTGTTTGTTCGTGTTCCTCCAGGGCGACAGAGATGATCTTGGCTCGAGCGCGACAGCTGGCTGACGTTAAGAAGGAAGATGGTTTCTCTGCTCTTCATCTGGCCGCCTTGAACAACCACCGAGATGTAGCTGAGATTCTCCTCAAAGAGGTATGAGAGATTTAGCTCACAATTAACTCCAGAAATACTGTCTGCTTAAAACATGGGCAAAATACATGTACAGTAATACAACTACAATGGAAGGCAAAGTGTGGAAAGTGTGCAGAAAATTACAGAACTGCACAGTTTTGGAAGTATAACAGTAATATCTCAACATTCCTAATAAATTGAATGAAGTGATCTAATAAATCACTTACCAATCCTTTCTATGTAAGGTTATATTCGGACTCTTGTCCTCACCATCAAAAATAGGAAGGGATGTTACATGACTATTCATAAAGCACTGGTCACATGGAGCAAACTCTACTACATGAATTATATGTCAGCATAGAAAAGTAGTCATACTTAAAAAGGATAATTTAAACAACTTGAGTCATTGGTGGATTTTAGCTGAGAATAACAAAATATGTCTGCTTTTTAACCCCCAGTGCTCCTGCTCAATTAACTCTGTGTATACAGACAAACACCCTTTTTATTAAAGATCTTGTTTTTGTGTTAATGCCACAGGTGTGTTTTCAGGCTTGTTAAGTCACTGTTATGTGATGACCTGAGTCTTATAATAGCTTTATTTATGACTTAAACAACAGTCACACCCTCACTTTTTGTCCTGTGTGCTGCTTGTATTTAGTGTGTGTAATACAGTATTTGATGAACTGAGTGTGCTGCCATCTGGTGGGTGGTGGGCTTATATGTGTTTATTACTTTGGGAGTGTTTTGTAGGTATTTAAAGCAGAGAAAGGAAGTTTTTAACCATTTATAATACTGTGCTTTTTCTCTATTTCAGAATGTAGATGATAATTTAAACATGCAGTCAAACTGCAATAACACAAGTCGAAATCATCAATTGGCACAATTTATTCTTTCTTGCCCACCAAAATATAAACAGAAGCCTTTAAATAAAAGAACATTTAAGCTCAATTCAGTGTGTCCAACGTTTGACCGCCGGTGTATTTGTAACCTCCGTAATTCTGCCCTCTTTGGCGTTAAGGGTCGTTGTGACATCAACATCCGCAACAATCGCAATCAGACGCCGCTGCAGCTGGCTGTGACTCAGGGTCACGTGGCTCTAGTGGCCCTGCTGGTGACGGAGGGGGCAGACGTAAACGCAGAGGATGAGGATGGAGACACAGCCATGCACACGGCTCTCAGCCGCCAGCAGCTGGCCACCGTCATGAGCAGCGGCGAGGGCGAAGGAGCGCTGCTCTACAGCAGGGTAAGAGCAGGACAGTGACGCAGATAGAGAGAGTGGAATACTAGCCCACTGCACACTGAATGGAATATGGATGCCTGCTGTAAACATGTACTTTTAAAACTATGATTATCTAAACCAGGGGCGCCGCTAAGGGGGAAAGTTTGGATGATTCTAAGGTCCCACACACTTTTGGGGCCCCCCAGAGATCTGTTTTATTAGCAGTAACAGTACTAGTAGTAATGCAAAAGAAATTATAAATGTATCTACCAAAGAGTTACAAATAAAACAAAATTACATTCTCTGCGTGGTTCCGTCCCGTCCTACGTAGCCTACGTAGAGTCACTGAGTGAGATCAGATGGTAAACTATAAGTCCGGTCATCAAGAGATCTAAATATTTGTGGATTGGAAACAAATGGAAATTTACAAGCTTTTGCTGCAATTCTATGGATGTTTTGCCCACAGGTCTTCGAGCCATGTCACGTGACTGAAAACTATGAATTGTAGCCTCTATAAATTTGATAATGCTCAACACCATTGGTTCGAAGCGCTGACAATGCTTTGTAAAGCCTTTTTTGTCATGCCAGTAAAGCTATTTGGAATCTCAATTTACCAGTTGCTGATTGCGATGCAGATTTTTTCGAATAGGATGCACATCTCGACCACAGAACGTCTCTGTTCATGGTAAATATTGCTCTGGTCACACTGAGCCAATATTTATTCTGATTACTTTAGTGTGACTGATCACGCTGTAGCTAGTATGAGTAGCCTAACAAAATGCTTCTCTTTCTAGAGTGAACTACATATAACTGACACTTCAAATCAACATTATTTACTTTCAACTTTAGTAAGGGTAGTCTTTATATCATGTCTTAAAATATATCAATGAATAACCTAGATACAAGTACCAGTTTAATATTAGTACATCCCCCTTAAAATAATACAAATATTAAAGAAAAATAAATATAATTGAGCTAAAATCACAAAAGCACAAATATATATTCGTTCTCATATAACTCTGCCTTCATTAATGTGTATGTTCATCTATAAGTGTTTGGGCTGTTTAATATTAGGATTTTGTTTAAATCCCCACCCGGCCCCCCGCCCGCGTAACCCCCCCGATAAAATATGTTCCCGCGGCTATGGGTTGGTCTCTGACTAAATACTGATACCTGGTGATCAAAAGCAATAGCAAAAGTAATAGGTTAGTATTATTAAATTGCAGACAAAAATTTGGGATAACTGTGTTTCTTTCATTGGGCCCAAAATTGCTAGCAGTGCCCCTGATCTAAACAAATAGTAAAAGAAAAAAAAAAAGGTTTCGACATGGGTTTGTTTGAAGAAAGTAAACAGTCAGTAATAAGTCCAAAGAAACAAATGACAAGCAATATGATAGATGAATACAATAAAACAAAGGTACAAATGAAACAATGTTTTAAATAGGTCTATTGAATTGAATAAATTACTCCCATTCAAGAAACAGGCTCTGTTGGTAAGTGAGCCTCAGTTTCAGTTTGCTGGAGGCTTTGTCTCAACGGCGTTTTGAGCCCCTGCTGGAATATTTCCTTAAGCTTCTGTCTTTTGAGACAGCCTTGCTTCTGGCCACGGCTTCAGTCAAAACACGTCTCTCTGTTCATTCCTTGTGCACTAAATTCTCTCTCAGCGGAGATATGATTTTTCTTAGGCCCAGCCTGGCCTTTATGCCTAAATGCTTCCCAGTGTGCACATGTGAGGTCATCGAGCTTTCGTCTTTTCACCCATCCCTTTTATACTCTGCAGAGGATCAGAGGTTGAATACTCCGTGTCCTGTGCATGCATGGATAGCTCTTGAATTGTTGGCAATGCCTCTTTCATTGGCATATGAATCTAAGTGAGTCCAGCCCCCAGGGGCCCTTTAGAGCACACTCTACTAGGGGCATGGCTGCTTCTTGGGCTCTGTTTAGAGGAGTTTCATTGCAGGAAATTGCAAGTTGGGTTTGTCAGATACTACTGGCTTGATGATACCAGGACTCTGTTAGCTCATTCTGTACTCTACTCCTCCCCAAACCTGGGCTTGCCTGGCACCAGTTTCATTACTGTGTGAGTTGCCAGGTTTAATGATGTAAAGGTATTACTACATGCCATTGATACTGTATCTCCACCCATAGAGCACCTTTGGGATGTGTTAAGCATTGCCTTTGCAGGTGACTGAGCCCTGGCTTTCAGGGTCTCTCTGTGAATGTATGTCGAACACGAGATGATAAAAGCAATACACAACAATAGGTTACTGTTTGTAACACGGTTCTCTAAAACAGAGTGGAGAGATCCACCAAAATTGCCCCACTTGCTGCACGAGAATCGAGCATGCTGACTGAAAAGGTAGCTTGTGCAGGTCCTTTTATGTGCTCAGATAAGTGATGGACCCTTTCCTGGCATTGGATGCTTGTGCAGAGGTCAGGTATGAATGCCCTTCCCATAGGTGGATATTTTAGCTTTCCACAGTGTGATTCTGATCAAATTAGGGGTGTGTTATATATATAATCTACGATAATATCATAATTGTCGTTTTAACAATGTGCAAATTTGACATTATCGAGTAAATAGCAAAACCCAAACGCATACATTACGTGGTGAAGTCTAGTAGGTTAAACTAGTGCGCGTGCGCATTTACAGTGTATTCTTTCACTGCATGATTCAGTCTTTTAAAATGCATTTAGAATGATCACAAAATTCAAGATATAGGGGCAGGAAATCTTTACATTTATATAATTTCATATAGTTAATATCACACGAAGAATGCCTTTTTTTTTCTTCAAAAAAAAAAAATCAGCATGATTACAAATGTGATATTGATTTTATACAGCAGTTCAATACCAGGAAGTTAATATTAAGAGACTTATGTTTTAGACACTATATTGCCTGTTCCTGAATGAATCACAGTTTATATGATTCGGTTCATCACAATGACTCACTTATTAACAGTGACTTGCTGCCACCTACTGGCGGTTTTAATTTCACATTTAAAGTATCTTTTCATGTTTTGAATCATTTCAAATATAAGTATTCAATGTTTTATGTTTAAAATATCAAAACATTATTTATGCATTTGTAACTGCAGGTTAAAGCATTCCATGTCCCTCTGAGCTGCATTAAACTGCGTTTAAATACATCTAAATGCTGTGTTTCCCTGCACTGCAAAGATGTATTTTGTTGATACTGATTTAATTTGCTTGGTAACAGCCCAACTATCTTCTTATTCTCATTGACTGATTAAATGTAAGTATCTGACTCAAAAGATGATGCACACTTTTAGAAAAAATGGCTTTATAAAGGTAAAAATGAATTTAACTTGTAAACCGTATGAGTTCTGTCACTGCTGTGAACTGACTACCACACTAGGAGTGTAACGGTTCTCGGTATAAAATCGAACCGTACCGTTCTCCACCCGCGGTTCAACGATATGGTTTGTTCAAAATAGCAACAACACGTAAAACAGACAGAGTTGGGAAAATGCATGTTTCTGTTGATGGATACGCATTCTGGCTTCCCAACACATTAACTGCGATGAACAAAGAAACTGGACAAAGCATTCCTGTTAGTAAAGTTTGTTCGTGCTAGTGGTCGCCGTATGCTGGATGATGAGCAGTCATTATGGCCGCACACCCTGTTTTGAGAGCGCGACACACGTTGCTGTCTGTGTTTAAACTAAACCCATTTAAGCCTCGCCAGTTTCAACATTCAAGAGCCAGAAGACGTGAATGAGAAGAACCCGCGTCTCAGACAGCGCGCACATACTGAGCTCTCTTTCAAGACTTGTGCTTGAATGGACAAATTCACACACAAATGATAACATGCCCGTCTTGCTGAGTTTCCTAGCAGACACGGTGAACGTACCGTATCAGTGTACCGGATCCGTGCAATGTCTTAAAGTGACAGCCATCTATATTCCTGCTGTCTGTGATTTTAATGTTAATCAAACAACAAAAGACAAGGAAATCACTCACTGCTCTTGACTGAATAACTTTTGTAACTTTAATAAGGATTAATCAAATATGCAATGCTATTTTACTTTTGATTACTTTATTCAGTTTCTGTACCTAAAAACTAATGTTAGACCTACCTAAAAACCTGAAAAGCACTGTTTATTTTATTTATCTTTGCTCTATTGTATTTATTTGTGCTGTTGCATAGATTTTGTTATTATTTTCTTTTTATTATTTGACAGTATATTCCTTTTTTCCCTAAAATAGCTGTAGCAGTCAGCTGTTCACGCTAGTCCTTACGGTACCAGCACAATAACAAACTCAGCATAAATATTGTCTAATTATTGTTATTGATAAAATCTCAGAAAATTTCGAGATATTTTTTTTTTGTCAATATCGCACACCCCGAATCAAATGATAATGATTCATAAATAGAAGATAGTTGCATTCGCTTCCGGTGCGTTTGTCTTTCTTGAAATGTGGGACACAGTATTCCAGGAAAGTGTGCTCTGCTGAATGCTACACAGTTTGGTAAACGTAGTACGTCATCCAGGTATTCCATGTGTTCCATGTAAAAATTCACATACTGTGCTGAAATAACAGAAGCCGTGCGCACCGGAGTAGCATCTGTACAGTATTATAATCTGTGGTGTTTATTGCTTCCTTCTTTGCGTGTAGTTGTGTAGCTCAGGGCTGATGGGAAACACGGAGCTGAACGTAGGAGCTGCTATCGCTTGCTTCTTGGCACAGGAAGGGGCAGATATCAATTATGCCAACCATAAAGGTAAAACCCCACTGGACCTGGTTACAGACAGCAGCGTACAAACTCTCATCAGGAGCTTCGCAGAAAAGCACAGGTGTGTCTCGGCGTGTTGATTGTGCTGCTCACTGATTGCGGGATCTGATCAGATGGGATCTTGACGTCTTGTGTGTGTGTGTGTTCAGGCTTCAAGCCGTCACGTGTGGCACGGGCACGAGCAGCAGCAGTCTCAGGCGAGTGCACACTACACCCAACACCATGACCAACCTGGCCATGCCCAGCGCGACGGGCCCCAGCGAGTGCCTGATCTGCTCCGAGCTCGCACTGCTGGTGCTGTTCTCTCCATGTCAACACAGCGTCGCCTGCGAGGGTGAGCTTACTTAACTCAAGTCCAGACCTGTTGTTGTTGGATGAAAATATAGGTTTGCTCAGAAACGCATCAAAATGTGGTAGTTAAGTTGGCCACGAATTATAGAAGTTTTTTGTTTTACTTGCCTATATAGTTGGTCTACAGAAACTGTCCTGTGTTGTATCTATTCAGAATGTGCTCACAGAATGAAGAAATGTATCCGGTGTCAGGTGACAATAACAAAGAAAATTCGGCAAGGTAAGCATTTTTACATTTGAATTACGATAATATTTTATGCTTTTTCATGTTGGTTCATTCTGAGAAGAAACAGTATTGTTGCTCCATGGCCTGCTTTCCAAATGATAAACACTTTAGAACAGAATAAAGTTAATAACGGTTAATGATGCCCTTTTTAAAATGAGCACACAGTGTTACGGTCAGCATACGCTCAGCTCTTAATTGATCTAATTTGGTGACATTCTACTTGAATTACCAAATTTCTCTCAAACATTAGTTGTAAAAAAGACCGAAGAACAAAATCTCATACCCCTTAGAAACCTGTTAAATAAAACCTGGGCTCTAGATTCTAGACTCATCCGTCTGTCTTCAGACATCGATAAGGTGCTAAATACATTTGGCCTTACATTTACATTTAGTCATTTTGCTGATGCTTTTATCCAAAGCGACTTACAATTGGGGAATACATAAAGCAGTTCTTCTTAAAGAGGCAAACAGTCACAGGAAGTGCTTGTAACACCAAGTTTTAGGCATTGTTCAAATAAGTACAAGCTAGAAAGGGAAAAAATAAATAAAGAGACAAAGTAGAAATATGTGGCCTTCCAGTACAGCCTGCTTAGCTTTTCCCTTCAGAATGGTTTTCTGTCAAATAGATGATGGGATGATTACATTTGTGCACAGCAGGCTGTTTATCACCATTACGATGCAAAAGTTAGTCTTTCTAATCAACAGCACATCAAGAAGCATGAACTCTCCTTTGAACAGGCCTTTATGGGCGACTGATTTGGAGAGAAATTGTGTTCTCCCTGGTCGTAGCTGCACTTTTGTGTCCCCGCGGACCGTGAATGAATTGTGGTGTAATTCTGAACGTTTACTGTGAAACTTTGCTCTTTCGCTTCAGTAAAAATGAAGGGAACTAAATACTGTTATGACACAGGTACCAGTAATTAAAGTTGGAAGCAGCCACTGAAAGGAATTGTGTTCCCGTTCTCTATTACTTTGTTGTAATTATTGCTATTTTAGTTTTAGTTCTTTCTTTGGCTAATTGTGGTACGTTGTGCTTGGAATTGAGCATGTCCGTTTCTTGAAAGCAGACCAGACGGAGGTGGAGTGCAGCCCCAGCTCGGAGAACTCGGAGAAGCACAACCTGCTGGAGCAGCTGCAGTCGCGCTACAGACAGATGGAGGAGCGCATCACCTGCCCCATCTGCATCGACAACCACATCAAGCTGGTGTTCCAGTGCGGACACGCCTCCTGCATCGACTGCAGCGCCGCGCTCAAGACCTGCCCCATCTGCCGGCAGACCATCCGCGAGAGGATCCAGCTGTTCGTCTGAATCGCGTGGCTCTGAGGGGAAGACGGTTGGCTGTTTGTGCTTCATAGTCTGTCCTGTCCTGAGCCTCATCATTTAGCCATAAAGCAGGAGCGCGCCGCCCTCTCGTGCCGGACCGGAGGATGTGAGTGGGCGCTAGATGGCCAACCAATGCCTGCCTTTGGTTTTGCTTGTCTGCGTGTGCATCGCTTTGAACATCAGCAGGGTTTTCAGCCGTTTAGGACCTGGTTTTGGATTTGCATCTACAGTATTACCGAGTGAAAAGGAGTCTATCAGACATCAGAAGATATGCTTCATGCTGCTGAAGAGCTAGATTATAGGGAACCCGATCACAAACCCAGCATGCAGCGTGAGCTGTGTCACATCAGCCCCGTGCAGAAAGCATCTCACGAAACCCGTCGGGACCTGGGCCATATTTTACACTAAAATCCAAAGGGAAATCATTCGTGTAACAAAACACAAATAAAAAAAAACAAAAAACAAAAGGGGGGGGAATATTTAGCGGTGCATACAATGATTTAATTTTGTGACATTTTCACCTTCAATTCTCTTTACTGTAATGCTCAAAATATTAATTGTGTATGCATCATAGTAGTTCAGTATTGGTTTTACTCTAGCTTTAATTTATGCCAATAGAAGCGTTTTTACAGTATTTTTACAGTGAATATAATGAATATAAAAACAGGCTTCGTGTCAAATGTAATTCATTCTTTTTGTTCATATGGAGCGTGGATTTGGGGTTGATACTGCATCTTACCTGGTTTCCATGAGATCCCACCGAACACAATCAACTCTTCAAACACTTACTTCATTCTGAGCCGAGTCTGATGTACATTAAAGTGCAGTCCCAGAGAATGGCGTTTCTTTTATCAGATGCCTGTACCGGTCCACTCACAGATCTAGAACTTACACAAGCAAGAGATATACATAATGCATGCTGGTGAGCGTATTATCTATGTCATATATATGGTCACGAATACCATTTGTAGTGTTATAAGTGCCCATGTGTGATTAGGGCTCTGTGTCTGAGGGTCCGACTGAAAGACCCTTAATAGCACAATATTAGATTGATTTGTGTCAGCATTGGTGCCGAATGCTTCCTAATCCTAGGAGTTCTTTAGTTTTCTCAGGTTCATGCAAGTCAGTAACCCACTGTAAACTTTACAAACTTTACAAAACGTGCAACCTTATCCACTGGCATTGCATGACATTATATAAAGTGTTTATTAGCCTCATATCTCCCACAGTAATGCTTTGCCTAAATGTATTCTGGGATTGAACATCACTTGTTTTAACAGTGACAATGAGTTGGGAACTCTTCAAGGCTGTAGGTGATTGGACAACCTCTAGAATTGTCAAAAAAACGACTTCAAGAAAAGACTTCATCACTGCTGTCAGTATTTTCTCACCCCCATGTCATTCAAAACCCGTGCGAGTTTCGTTTTTTCGTTTTTTTTTTGTGGAACACAAAGGAAGAGTTTTTGGAAGAGTCACCATATACTGTAACACTTTTCCGTACATCAGTTCAAATGGTGTCGTTTTTGAGAGAACTATTTCTGCGATGGTGATTGTAATTGACCTTCTATTAGGATGTACAGTAAAAAATCTGTTAGCGAGGCAGTTGGGTGAGTTTGGTCAGAAAGTGTAGTTTACCATTGTTAGTTGAAATATTTCAAACGTTCCCCAACATGAATTAGGCCTGCAAGTACTTCAGCATCAGTTCATATTCCCTCCTAGAGTCTAATTGTCCATGAAGTGTTTTTGTTCCAGAAGGGCTTTACACTGTGTGCATTTATGGAGTTTATTCTATTTTATTGTACGTGTCATTCTGTGATGGGCTTTTTCATAGCTCCCTCTTTTGGGATAGCCAACACAAACATGTCGATGTGAATGTCTTGCAGTTCGTGAGAAATGCGATGGCGGTATTAGTGCCAAATTTTGTCAGCGTGTGTAAGAGAGCACACATGCGTACGAGAGCATCGTGTCCGTATCAAGCCTTTGTAATGTGTTGATTTAACTTATCGGCCCTCGTTACAGGACTGGACATTTTATAATTTGTTTGCTTTTTTCAATTAAGAGAACAGTGGTTTAACATGAAAGTCATCTGTGACTTCTTAGAATAGAAAGACAGTGTGTTATCTAGTTTAATTAAGCTTATCTGCTAACAGCTCACAAATACAACAACTGCCCAGAAGCCATGAGTTCTACTCAAACACTTGCTGTTTCATACATTATTCCGGTTTAATATACAGAGTATCCTGAAGTTTGCGATATGATGTATATGGCAAAAGATCTTGTAAACGAAGCCATCGTGCATAATTCATTCCGAGGTTCCCGCTGGCTTTCCAATCAGAACTCCATTTCTCCAATAGTTTCAGAGTTGACTTGACTTCACTATTGGAGAAGTGGAGCCAGTGAAATTCAGAATTCAATCGCAGAATTCCATGTA
Organism: Sinocyclocheilus anophthalmus; assembly: GCA_018155175.1. Taxonomy (NCBI): domain Eukaryota; kingdom Metazoa; phylum Chordata; class Actinopteri; order Cypriniformes; family Cyprinidae; genus Sinocyclocheilus; species Sinocyclocheilus anophthalmus. The sequence goes on along the minus strand of JADLZN010008465.1, from coordinate 74,330 downwards.
GAATATCTAGAGTTCATCTAGAACTGTTCATTTGTTTTGACAATATTGTTTGTGCTGTACATAATCATAATTCAGAAGTAATAAAAATATATGTGAGTTGTCAGCAGGCGAGGACAGAAACAATAATGAACTACAGAAATGGTTTGCTGAGTTTTACTTCAAGGAAAGTCTAAGTTACAAAATGTTTATACAGTTCATTAAGTGGAGTTCTGCTGTTGGCCTTACTGTCCATTTCCTGTATTTATTTTGTTTTACTCTGTAAAAAATATTTTGCAGTAAATATTGAACTGTTTTCAAGCATGTATTTATGGTTTCATTTTTTGGGTGCTTGTAGTGGTGGGATCTAAGGATTTTACCAGTGAATAAAACTGACAAGGATTTTCGTTTGAATATTGATATGATTAGAGAAACGTACAGCGTTTCAAAGTGTATAGACTGGACTGATTACGAGTGTCTTTGTCACTAAAGACTTCAAGATACATGACCGTGTCTTTTTCAAAATATTGGTTCAGAATGTGTGCACAGCCGTGCCATAATAGATCATATTATGTGTCCTGGGTTTTTATTTTTTTTCTGAAAATGTAGGGATTCTAAAATGAGTTCTTCAGTTATGCTCATGGAGGGTCGCTGGATTACTAGAATATTACACGCTGGTGTGTTCGATCAGGCTAGAACTAAACTGCAGATCAGGAAATTAATGTAATAAATTATTATTCGAATTTTAATGAATACATTGGTAAGTAAATATATGTTTGACTAAAATCTTATAAAACTCTTATAAAAAAAGGATTAAATAAAAGGGTACCGTCAATTGTGTCCAATGTGTGTTAGAAAACAACATTTATTTCATAATCAGATTTATTTTTATAGGTGTCTTCATTCATATATATACAGTCAGGGGCGGATTTAGTGAATTGGGGCCCCAGGCAAAATATAGGAATGGTGCCCTATACATTTGCACACATTTTCCTAGATCAAACTTGAGGTTCCATTTTGTTGTTTTCTGCGTAAGCCTGTGTGCTGTCTAATTCTAAACACTAAAATACATTTATTTTTAGTTGATTTAACTACAAATTTAAATAAAACTGAAAAAAAATAATGAAAAGGCAATTATACATTTACACACATAAAATACATATATCAAGAGCATGCTCACAGAGGAGAACAAAACAGCGTTGGATGAAGTGGATTAGAGCCCTGCACGGGTCTCAGATATAGGCCCTAGCCCGTCTTTTTTCCCCCTTTCCCCAAAAAACAGCTTATACTACTGTTTCAGCTATATTGAAATAGTTAAGTTTTGTATGTAATGGAAAAGTTATATTTCTATGTATTATATTTCGTTTGGTTTTTTTTTTTAGTAGAGTACATTTTGAAAAACATTTGCATATTTTTCTGTTCATAAAAAATCCCTAGTTTAAGTATATATTTTTTTATCCTAGCGGCATATGCTTTAAAAACAGCTTTAACATTACTTATTTGCTTCCCCCATATGCTTTTAAGTACTTGTCACTTATAAGATTTTGTACGGGTACGTGCATGTAAACGATTGTCCATGAACTTCGTTGTATTCCCATTTGTAAATAGCCAACCAATGAATTGTTGTAGTCAAACCCGTCTCATAAAGTGCATATTCTGGTTTTCTGCTTCTATTTAGGCGTAATATTTTACAAAGTTGACTGTTGCAGCATGCAAGACTGTAAATTCATAGTTAATGGCGATGGGGTCTCGACAGAAATAACGTGACCACAGGCCTATAATAACCGGCTGAAATGTTGCGGGGCAACTCTCAGGTCCCGTCGTGAGCGCTCCTGGTCTCACAGTGTCCGACAG
>JADLZN010008465.1:0-67500 GCA_018155175.1 Sinocyclocheilus anophthalmus | reverse complement strand
ATCTCATGTGCTTTTTTTTTTTCAATTTATTATTTATTTTTCTTTATTAAAAACAAAAAAAAAAAAAGTGTAGGCCTGCTATTTTTTGTTTTTGGTTGCATCTGTGAGTTAATAAAAATGTAACTGGTTGTGTAAAATAGCTAGATAATATCATCATATAAAAGTTTTGAGGTATCTGCAAATATCGTATTGTTGGGTATGAGAATCGGTATCATGTCGTATCCTAATAATCAGTCCAATTGCAACACCCGCATGTAGTACTTCCTCGTAAGTACTAATGAGTAAAGTCTTTTGTTACCTTTTTTTCCCAGCACAGTAATATTTAAGCAGAAATGAAATGTTCACAGAGATACTGTGCTGAAAAAGTTACAAAAAATAGTTGTTCATTAAAGTTAGAGGTCTTTCACACGTAACATGTTTTTGTGTTTAAAACATGATGCGCAGGGGAGTGGCTTGGGAAGTTTTCTTTTTCTTTTTTAAGTTACACTTTTATAAGAACAGCGTGTCATGCGTGAGAATCCGTCTAGAACAGAAAATGAGTTTATTTATGAATGCCTCTCAAGTGTTAATGTGGTCATGTCGGTGATGTGTTGATACTTGTTTTGATCCCTGCAGGATTTCGGAGCTTGTTGAAAGGGAGGCGGAGGAGTATCACAAGGCTGATCCTGACCCGTTTGATGACCGCCATCCAGGTGATCATGTCTAACACCCTTACACCTTTACTGCTGTGTGGTCTCCCGGATATAGATATCATAACTCTGACTTTGTTTTGCTCTGAAGGGCGGGCCGACCCAGAGTGCATGCTGGGACACCTGTTAAAAATCTTGTTCAAGAATGATGACTTCATGAATGCGGTAAGGTGGATGCATAATCGCATGATATTTTGACTTGTGACTGAATTCACAGTTACATCATGGGTTGAATTGACTGCATTCAGTAGATAGTACCAGCTCCCTGGTTAACACTAGCACATGCACGCTGCTTACATATTTGATCCATTTTACATTAATATTGTTATTATAAATGTCCAAATGCCTGTCTTTCAGTCTTTGTAACTATACATGTAAAGATTTGGTTATGTCTTAAGTTACCAAATACCGTTTGGAAAATAAAATATTGATATCATACATTAAGTCATGCAGGACTTAATAAGTAAATAAAAGACTAAATAAAAATAATTATGATCTCCTCATATATATTGTTTAAGTAGTATTTGGGTGCTGTGGCTGTACATCATGACCATGATATGAAGTGTCTGTCAACAGAGATTTTTCTGTTTTGTGTATATGTGCGGGAAGCCCCTCTGCAGTCACAAATCTCATCCTTTAAAAGAGCCTAGAAGTGCTTTATTTGAGTGAGTGATTTATCTCGGTTTTGTTGTTTGATTAAAATGAATGACGCAGACAGCAGCAGGTATATTAGGCTGCTGTCACTTTAAGATCAATCCCAGATCCAGTTTTTTTTGTTTTCAGTCACTAAAGACATAACCAACTGTGTTTACATGAATACTCGCCAAGACTCGAGTACCTCTACCTTTAGACTCGCCAAGCATCTTTGTGCAAATGTTACCATCAAGTGTAATAAGCCATGAAAGAGAGCGCAGTTCAGTTCTTGAACATTTCTTTATCACCCGTACATGCCAATAACTACAGAGTCCTGCCCACTAAAAGCTGCACGGATATATTTAATGGTCTTGATATAAATGAAATTTGATCGATACTTTACTATTGTCATGTGATATATCACCATATTGCCTGGCCCTACAAATATATCTTTGTGGCAGTATATCACTACACCACTGTAAGTAAGTGAAGCAGCCCTGTTTGATTTCTGATCTTGAGTATTTGGTTTATTTCTGTGCTTTAATAGCTAGTGAACTCATACGTGATGAGTAGCCGTGAGGTGGCGCTGAACACGGCTGCATGCAGACTGCTGCTGAACATCATTCCTGGCCTTGAGACGGCTGTGGTCTTTCAAGAGAAGGTACTTTGAGCCTTGTATTTATCCATCAGAATCAGATCAGGGGTTATGTAGCCTCACAGCTGTGTGTGTGTGTGTGTGTGTGTCTGTCCATGGCAGGAGGGGATTGTGGAGCGATTGTTTAAATGGGCTCAGGAGGCAGAGCAGCCCCTCCGAATCTACGCCACAGGCCTGCTGGCAGGAGCCATGGAGAACCAGGACATCGCCGCCAACTATCGCGAGGAAAACTCTGTACTGGTGAGTCCAGGCGCAATGCATTTGTTTCACAACTTTTAAACGCCATGATATGTGTGCATGAGATATGTAACCGCTCTGAATCTTAACTAAATGAGTGGCATTAACACTTTGGCAATTATTATTTTTTATTTAAAGCTGTATGGCATTGTATTTAAGAAATTAAGAGTATAGAGTCAATATAAATGTTTTGTAAGGGCAAAATTAAAGAAATTGGATTTGATATGGATTTCTACAGTTTTTGCATTTGATCATTGTAATATATGAAGAAGCACAATGCATATTTATGTTTGCTACCAATGCAACTTCATATTGCATGAGAGGATTGCATGCAGCGACACGAGAGAAGCTAAATTAGCACAGCGATGTAGAAAACTTGTTGCCTGCTCATTCACAAACATTTGAATGCAGAATGATGTCACTGACCTGTCTCAATCAAGTTTTCAATAGATGGAGTGCAATAAATAGAAATAAACGTGACCCTGGAGCACAAAACCAGTCATAAGGGTCAATTTTTCGAAATTGAGATTTATGCATCATCTGGAATCACAAGCTTTCCATTGATGTATGGTTTGTTAGGACAGGACAATATTTGGCTGAGATACAACTATTTGAAAATCTGGAATCTGAGGGTGCAAAAAAATCTAAATATTGAGAAAATTATCTTTAAAGTTGTCCAAATGAAGGTCTTAGCAATGTATATTACTAATCAAAAATAAAGTTTTGATATATTTACGGTAGGAAATTTACTAAATATCTTCATGGAACATGATCTTTACTTAAAATCCTAATGATTTTTGGCATAAAAGAAATCAATAATTTTGATCCATACAGCGTATTTTTGGCTATAGCTACAAATATACCCCACCGACTTAAGCCTGCTTTTGTGCTCCAGAGTCACATATGATAATGAAACGACAGCCCTGTAGTTAATGATCGCTTGATGGGTGTAAATATAAACATGTTGCTTGTGGACAGAAAGCATCCTGCGGTCTTGACTAATAATGACTAAGAAACTGTTTTAACTGATGCTTTTAGTGCTATTTAGTGTCCATATAATTGCATGGAAATGTAAAAATCAGTGTTTGTGTCGCAGGTTCCTTTGATGCTGCAGAGACTGAGAGAGCTTCAGGAAAAGGAGGGAGAGAACAGGATGGACAGTAAGCGTCCAAGCAAGAGTCTCGCTCCACTGCTGCCCCTGGACGAGGAGGCCGTGGACGGAGAGTTCGCTCCTAACGCTCCTAACTCCGAGAATCACGACTCGAGAAGAACCGACTCGGACGCTGAGCTGCAGCCCGTGTCTGCTGCGAGGAGCGTGGGGAGAGGTAACACAGGCATGAAGGGCCTGATGAAGCCCGCTGCAGCACTCCCTTTAGAGCTGGACGAAACGGACAGCCCAGGTGAAGGCATGAGGAACTGGAGGAAGAAGGAGAACGGTGGCAAAGTAAAGCAGAAGCTGAACTTCTCGCAGCCAGAGCCGGAGCGCAGTAGTGAGATGTCCAACAGCAGCTGGACTGAGATGAGCCCGTGGGTGATAGGAAATAACTACCACCTGTGCCCGCTCACACCTGGAATAGAGCAGCGCCTCATCCTCCAGTACCTCACCCCGCTGGGAGAATACCAGGAGGTGATTTCTGTAGCTTCACTTGTAGAGCACTGGCCTAGCAATGCCAAGGTCATAAGTTCCATTCACGGGTAGAGCCCTAAGGTAGATACAGCATGATTAGCGTTGGGATTTTTGCTGCACAAATGCTACACAATAACAAAAGGCAATTTGACTCTAAATGATATAACTGCCTATAGAACTCATTTACTGTAGATTATGTAACTAAATTAACTGCACATATGGTCTTTTTCATGCGTGATCATAACCGGGCAAAGCCTGACATATGAAATAAGAGTCCAACATTCTTTTAGTGTTGGAGAGTCCAAAAAAAAAAAAAAAAGTTTGCATATGTTTAAGTATCATTTTTGTTACATCATGCATTTATGGCTTATCTATTTTATGATATAGCAAGAATATAAAGCTCATTTCTTGAAGAGGCCCAAACTGAGCAAAAATATGCAATTTGGTGCAGATGCTGATATTTATATGGCCAAAAAGTAAAATCAAACTCTAAAAGCTTGTAATTTAAATGAGATCTTAACAGTGTAATAGACTTCTTGCATTAAAATGCTTATACATTTCAGTTGTCAAAACATATAATTAAACACTCCTAAAAAAAGATACAAAAGCCGTCAGTACCTTTTCAAAAGGTACACTTTTGTACCTTATTTACCCCAAAGAGTGCATATTATTAGTGCCTTAAAGGGATAGTTCACCCAAAAATGAAAATTAGCCCATGATTTACTCACCCTCAAGGCATTCTAGGTGTGTATCACGTTCTTCTTTCAGATGAATTCAATTGTAGTAATATATAAAAAAATGTCCTTCCAAGCTTTATAATGGCAGTGAATGGGTGTTATTTTTCAATCGTCCAAAAGAAGTCCAATAAAGCGCCTCCATCCATAGTAAAAAAGTGCCTCATATGGCTCCGGGGGTGAATAAAGGCCTCCTGAAGAAAAAATATTTAAAACTTCATCAACCATAATCTCTAGCTTTCCGCAACGGTCGTGGCCTGCTCCATTCCGGCGGATGTAGGCGCTGCGCTACGCAAGATCTGGTGAGTAGTGACGAATGCGGAGAGGAGAGCAGCGAAACAAAAGAAGTTGCCTTAGAAGTAATAACTACTGGAAAAAAATTGGAATGCAAATGTATTTTCCAAACATTAGCTTTATCAAAAACAATAAATAAGCTAGCTGTGAACAGAATTTTTCAGCGCAGGAATAAAATCGTGGTGTTTGCATTTGTGGTGAATGGTGCATCTTTCAGGAGAACATTACTTATCCACATCCTGCTCTGCAAAACAACACGCAGTCCCTTCTGTTTTTAAAGAGAGTTCACCCAAAAAGAAAACTTTCATGTCATTCCAGTTTCTTTGCTCTTCACACCTGTGTGAATGTCCCGTTTTAAAGAAGTGTGAGAAGTAATCAATAGCAGAACTGACCTGAATGAGTTTAGTGATGCTGCTGGTCACAGAGGAATCTGTATGTCTGTGTTTGTGTGTGCAGTTGTTGGCTGTTTTCATGCAGCTTGGTGCTCGTGAGCTGCTGATGCACTACATGGACCTGAAACAGACAAACGACGTTCAGCTCACGTTTGAAGCCCTGAAGGTACCTGAAAGATATCACACACACTACAGCTCAAATGTTTGGACACGCCTGACTGAATGTTTCTCATGATCACGAAAAACCTTATGATTTATACTTAAAATGAGGTTTGAGAGCAATGTGTCTGTGTGAATTGCTCTATACAGCTGAAACAGCAGGAGGAGTTTGACTTAAAGTGCTGTAGTAAGCTTTTCTGTTGTTTGTGGTTATTTTAAACATGTTTTTGCTGTAAAAATAGCCTTTGGTGCTGACATGATTACAGACTTATTTGTACTTGTTATAAAATGTGAAATATTTACGGTAACACATCAGATTAGGAAACACTAGTCACTAGTTGCTTATTAGCTGCATATTACTAGCATATTGGCTGTTTATTAGTGCCTTAATCGTACCTCAAGCCTAAACATAACTACCTTAATTACTTTATTATGCAAAAACTCTGTTAATAGTGAATGTTCATACTACAGAATGGTTAGTTTTGTCCTGCTCCACTTTTGATGGCTGTTGTACATTAATTAGAGCAAGATCTTCAGACTTGAACCAAACATATTTAAATAACTTGATGACGCAGTGATTATTTGAATGATTTGTATCGGACACATGCATATTCACCCATTCTCTCTCTTCTCTCTGTCTTTCAGTATCTTGCGTCTCTCCTCCTTCATAAAAAGTTTGCAGCCGAGTTTGTCTCGCTTGGCGGAGTGCCAAAGCTACTGGAGATCCCGCGACCCTCCATGGCTGCCACCGGCGTCTCTCTGTGCCTCTATTACCTGGCATACAACCAGGATGCGATGGAGAGGGTAAGATGCTGTGCTGATACGGTGATCACAGCCAGAGCTCTTCTGTGTCTTACTGTTGTCTGTCTGGTTCCTCCGGCTGTGTCAGGTGTGTATGCTGCCGCATTCGCTGCTGTCGGAGGTGGTGAGCTACACGCTGTGGCTCCTGGAGTGCTCTCACGCCTCCGGCTGCTGCCACGCCACCATGTTCTTCTCCATCTGTTTCTCCTTCAGAGCCGTGCTCGAGCTCTTCGACCATCAGGACGGGCTGCGGCGGCTCGTCAACCTGGTATGCACTTCTTTGTGTTTGCGCAGGAATCATGCTTCACAGAGGCTTCAGTTAGAAAGACAAAACAACAAGGGTTAAAGAGATCCTCTGACCAAAAATGTTGTCATCATTTACTTGCCCTCATGTCACCAAAAACTGTATTACGTTCTTTCCTGAACATAAAAAGATATTATTGAATAGACTCTATCCTTTAATCGAAATTCAGTTTCGATTTTGGGCTCCAACGATTATGAAAATACAATAATCGAGATAAAACGATTATTGCGCCCCATTCCATCGGAGCCCATTTACGTGCCAATCATAAAATCAATGTACTTGACATTTTCAAAATGGACCCCCCCCCCCCCCCCCCCCCCCCCCCGTTGCTTGTATTTATTAAAGATTATTCGGTTTATTCATGTTTTTAAAAGCTTGAAAGGGCACTTGCGCTGTTTCTCAGGAGGCTTTTCTTTTAGCTTAAGGTGTGCGCCTAAACGTCAATACATGCAAAAAGGGGTCAAAATGTGGCACTTTGTGATTATTTCTGTAAAAGACCCTCGTCTGTTTCTGGTCTTACGTGAATGTATGTTTGAGAATGAGAATATGCGTTATAGTATTGGAATCTTTGCATCGCTTAAATGCGCCCTATATTCCTGGTGCCGACTGTGTGCTTAATATTAATCAAACAACAAAAGACAGACAGAATCACTCACTGCTCTTGACTGAATAACTTATTAACTTTAATAAGAATCATCTATATTTAATTTATACAGTGAAGACTATGCTGTTTTATTTAACGTTAGATTATTTCTGTAGCAGGCTGGTCTCGACTGATCCTAGATCTTGGGCCCCATAAAAAAAAACTTAAAGCACTGTTTCATTTGTATCTTGTTTTTCTATTGTATTTGTCATTTGCTTTTTTGTTTTTATTGTATTACTGACAATTTAATTATTTTCAATAATTTGAGGACTTTTTTTTTTTGTTTCTTACTAATAAGTTACCCTAGTATTCTGCTGTGGTTTTGAGAATTGTGAAGTTTCGCTGGTCTCTAAAATGTAGACGTCATAGCAAACATATTTACAGAAAATACATCATTGAGATATACTACTATCTGTAAATAAATCACTCGTATAAAGGTTTGGTCATGTGGCCCACTCATAATCGTGATTGCAATATTGACCAAAAATAATAGTGATTATGATTTTTACCATAATCGAGCAGCCCTAATTTGAAGAAATGTCTCTGTTTTTGTTTTTCTACGTACAATGGAAGTCAATGGGCTCCAGTGTTGTTTATCAAGCTCATGAGGGTGAGTAAACGATGACCGAACTTTAAGTTATGAGTGGCGTATCCCTTTAAAGAGAAACGGGTGTAGTCCGAGGTGAAGGGCTGTTTGGAGGCCTGGTGCTCATTGATAACTGGAGGATGGTGATCACATGAGGGGAGGCGGGTCCTGTGCTACAAAGTTCATATTTCTACTACATAATAAATGTGCACTGCTTAAAACACTAACAAGACACACAGCTTAAACGCAGCTGGCCACTAAGCTTCTTTCCACTGGTCAGACTGGTCTAGATTGATGGATTTAGAGAGGTTTTTAGGCACTTTTCAGCTGGGCGGCCTGGGAAACTCGTTAACCAATAAGCTTGGTCAGACTGGCAGATTAGCGAAGACTAGCAGACCAACTTAAGTTGGTAAAAATGATTTAAAAAAAAAAGTGCATTAAAAAGTATGGTTTACAAAAAATAAAAAAAAGGTCTAATAGTCAGTTACTCACCCACATGTCATTCAAACCCGGTTTAATTTTTTTTCTTAAATGAAACAAAAGGAGATCTAATGAAACCGGATGGTCATTAATAGTATGGACTATGTTCAAACTGTTGAAAATGACAGCATTCAGTTTGTGCCACAAATAAAAGCTAAAGGGTTTGAAACATTACAGCAGAAATGTATTATAATTGTGTAGCAATGTTCTACATTTTGTTAGTACTGTTGCTGTTATTAACATTTATAATGAATAAAATATATAGAATTAATATGAATATATAATTTAACACATATCGAAATTAAAGGCCTATGCTTTTGTACCTTTGTCCTAAATGGTTTTGAATGTTTGGCTTGTATGAAACTGTTGTTGGAAGGACAGAATTTTTAAATCTCTTTTGTAGTTTTGTATGAAGTATGATGTTACCAAAGTATTATGTATGGTTTGGGTTTATTGACACATGCAAGAGTAATAGATGATGTCTATAGATATTGTAAACGTATCAGGACTGACACACTGATTGGTTGCAGAGTTTGCCTGAACTCTGTTTAGTCAGTGTTTAGTACTCTCTCTGTCCTTCTCACTGGGTGTTTGTGTTTTGTAGATTAGCACTCTGGAGATTTTGAACCCAGAGGACCAGGGCGCGCTGTTGAGCGACGATGAGATCTTCTCAAGCAGACAGACTGCAAAACATACCTGCATGGCGCTGCGCAGGTATTTTGAGGCTCACCTGGCCATTAAAGTCGAGCAGGTCAAACAATCGCTGCAGCGTACCGAGGGAGGAGCGCCGATACACCCGCAGCCTTATTACAAGGTACTTCTGACTCTACCACTGCCTGATCCGTACTAGAACTAGGACCTTCTACCATATCTGCAGGATATTTAAACCCTGGATATGTTGCGTATGGTTTGTTGCCTGAAATGTACTCGCTGTAACATATGGTGTTACTTTTCAATGAATAGAAGGATTTAGGAAAGAGGTTGAACTTAGAAGTCTTGCCAGTTTGTGGCAAGCTAAAAATGAGATGTATTGTATCTGTGAGAGTGCTTGGTTGTAGATGGTATTGAAATGTGTTTTTTTTTCCTGTGTAAATGTTCGTAGGCTTGCTCTTACACCCATGAGCAGGTGGTAGAAATGGTGGAGTTCCTGATTGAGTTCAGCCCGGTGCGTTTGTACTGGGAGCCTGCCGAGTTCTTCCACAAACTGTCCTGTGTGCAGCTCCTTTTGCAGCTCATTTCTATCGCCTGTGACTGGAGAACATACTACGGCAGGTGAGGATCTCCAGTTGTGCGAGTGACGTGCCACAGCAAGAAAATTGTCTTGCAAAGTTTCTCTGGTGCAAAAAGTCATTTTGTTTGATGTTTTGCTGTAAAGATTCAGACGGCAGTCATCTTGGACTTAATTTGGATATGACCTTTGACCTTTAAAACCTTGCAGACCTTTTACATTCACGAACAGCTGTGTAACATACTACATTAAAGTGCACAACAATAGGAGTTATTTCTCCCCCCCCAAAAAAAAGATTCTGACCTGCCCTAAAAAAAAAAAAAAAGGAGTTGGCAGTAATTCCTATATAGGCTTATTTGAAATTTGCATAATGCCTGCCTATGGTCTTTATTGGCTGCCCATGAACAACGTGTATGTGATTTTAACCACTTTTTTGTGTAAAACGTTTTGCAATGAACTTTTTTTTTTTTTTGGGTAACGTGTGTTTCAGGGCTGACACGGTGAGGTACGCTTTGGATATCTTGAGCATTTTGACAGTGATTCCTAAAACGCAGCTGCTGTTGTCGGAGAACGTCGCTGTGCTGGATGAGAATGGCTCCACCATCTCCACTGTTGGTGAGAATCTGCTGTTCTGGTGATGAGGTCCAAAACACGTGGACATAGGTGCTTCCACCTAAACAGGCCTATCTTCATGCACCATTATGCACTGAAATATATAGCCAGAGTTAGTTTAACCTTAACATGTTAATGATCTCCCTGAATAAGATCGTCTAGTTTATTGGCATTTGAAGTCCCACATTATGCATGAAATCTTTTGGTATATTGATTACACTGTATCTGGCACTTAATTCAACACAAGCTCTCGTAGCTTCTGTCTGTGCCTTAACATGAAGGAACGACTAAGAATGTAATTTAACACATTCGTTCATTCATTTTACCCTGATTAGCAGTTGAATGTGTGCTCCAGTCTGTTCAATTAAATGGCAATGTGAGATGCATGCATCACTTTAAGGTTGTTTGAATCCTCTGCAGATACATTCTATAAGCGCATGCTTGTGTCCTGCAGGTATGAGCATAGTGCTGGTCGTCGCTGAGGGTGAAGTATTTGTAAATGACGCAGAAATCCAGAAGTCGGCCCTGCAGGTGATCATAAACTGCGTCTGCGCTCCAGACAAACGCGTCTCTAGCATCGGCAAGTTCATCTCGGGCACCCCGCGTCGCCGTCTGCCGCAGACCCACCGTGCCAGCGAGAGCGTCCTGGTCAAGATGTGGAACGTGGTTCAGTCGAACAATGGCATTAAAGTCCTGCTGTCCCTGCTCACCATCAAGATGCCCATCACCGATGCCGATCAGATTCGCGCTCTGGCGTGCAAAGCCCTAGTTGGGTTGGCACGTAGCGCCGCGGTGCGACAGATCATCAGCAAGCTTCCGCTGTTCAGCAGCGGACAGATCCAGCAGCTGATGAAAGAGCCTGTGCTTCAGGACAAGCGCAGCGAGCATGTGCGCTTCTGCAAGTATGCAGCAGAACTCATAGAGCGAGTGTCTGGAAAGCCGCTGCTGATCGGCACAGATGTTTCCTTGGCGCGGCTGCAGCGGGCTAGTGTCGTGGCACAGTCACGCATTTCGTTTCCCGAGAAGGAGCTTCTGTTGCTTATTCGGAATCATCTTATGTCTAAAGGTCTCACAGACACAGCGACAGCACTGACGAAAGAAGCCGAGCTGCCCATGGGGCTGCATGCTCTGGCTCACGCTAGCGTGCCGCCGTTCACTCCCGTTTCTGTCGCGACGCCTCCTTCTCCTGCTGCTGGCATCCCACGGACTCCTCGGCTCACTAACGGAGTCGCGGCCCGTCTGGGTGGCCAGACCCCCCACGCGCTTCCTCATCACCAGCCCCGCCCCTCCACCTCACAGGCTCCGCCCCCTCCACCGCCTGCAGTCTCCCTCCACAGTAATGGCTCTCCGCTCATCGGACGCATCGTGTTCTCGCGGGAGCGGCCGTCACCGTGTGCAGCTGCAGGAGGGAAGAGGCCAAAAGTACTGAGGCAGAAATCAGATCATGGTGCGTTCAGCCAGAGTCCGGCCATGAAAAAGCAGCTGGACAGACATCTGCCCTCTCCTCCTACTCTAGACAGGTGTGCTGCCCTTCATTCTGACTGGGTTTATACCCATTATGCTGTTCTTTTTTTTATGCCCATTTAATGATATCTGCATTGTACTGCGAAAGCATGCTGTAACTTTGTGGACTAGAAAGTTCCTCATTGGTGCAAAAAAAAAAAAAAGAGGGAGGGAACAAGTTGATGCAAAAATGACTTGAGTTTATGCAACACATGACTGCCTTTGTAGGTAATCAGAAACTTGAAATATATAGATGCTATTAGTCTTAAACAAAAGGTTTCATTAAATGCATTTATAGGATTCTTTAAATGCTTCATCTAATGTGTCTTAGTAAAGAAAAACACTTAACTGCTTAGTGTTCACTGTTCACCCAAAAATGAAAAGTGTTAGTTATTTTCTTTAAAGCACACATTGTTATTTTTAATATTCTCGCATCACTTTGTCCCTCCATTGAAATCCATGCAACCAAAAAGTTCATAAAAACATTGTAAAAGTAACCCATATGAATCAAGCGGTTTAATCCAAGTCTTCTGAAGAAACACAATCAAGACAGTTCATCTGAGGAGCAGATTTAATTTAGGCTTTTATTATTTTATAAACATTGATTAACATGCATGCATTGAGCACATCAAGTGTGGTAAATGGTTTTCACACGTAATAATTATGTGGAATAAACTTGTTTTTCCAAAATGTTTTAAAAAAAATTATTTTATTTTTTTTAAACTAACCAGTTTTTTTTTTCTTATCAGCTTATCATGTTCCTGAACAGTGACTCTATACAGTATAATTTGTTGATCTTGAATGAAAATGCGTCAGGAACTGTTAGATGATCAAACACTTGACATGGACAGTCACAGTTAAAGTAGTATAGCCACTACTATTCCAGAACACTAGAAGCAATGTGTAAAATGATCTGACAAACCATGTGTGGTTCCTGGCTTTTGTAGCACTTGCTGCTTTCCATATCCTTCTGAAGTCCTTCTAATGTATCATACATACATGTATCATATGTTGTTGTTTCCAGTATCATAACAGAGTATTTACGAGAGCAGCACGCCCGCTGCAAGAACCCAGTGACCACATGTCCTCCCTTCAGCCTCTTCACACCGCACCAGTGCCCAGAGCCCAAGCAGAGACGCCAGGCACCCACCAATTTCACTCCTCGCCACACACGCAGGGTCGTCTACCCCAAATACGGTGGGGTTGATGGAGGCTGTTTTGACAGGCATCTCATCTTCAGCAGGTACAGTTACACAGATCTGTGAGTTCAAACATGATATGCTTTGATCAGATGTGAAAATATGAGTTAGTGCCCAGTTGTGACAGTAACACTAACAAGTCAGTAGCCAAGAACAGAACTGTCCTATATGCGTTGTTTGTTAATGAGTTACCAAGTAATTTTTCCCCATCTTCAGTTTTATCGTGCTAATCGAGTGCTGTTTGTGACCATGTGTGCAGGTTTCGGCCCATCTCTGTGTTCAGGGAGGCTGAGGAGGATGAGAGTGGCTTCATGTGTTGTGCGTTCTCAGCGCGAGAGCGTTTCCTGATGTTGGGCACATGCACCGGACAGCTCAAACTCTACAATGTGTTCAGTGGACAGGAGGAAGCCAGCTACAGCTGCCACAGCTCAGCCATCACACACCTGGAGCCCTCCAGAGTAAACACACACGGAGTCCTTGAACTCTTGAACTTTCTCGGCCCAGGACACTAGTATGGGGGTAGAATTGTTGCATTATTCCAAATAAATAGATTATGATCCACAAATAAATGTAAAGAGATTTACAAAAAGTTAAACATGCTGACAAATAAATAGAATGAGATCCACAAATAAATCTCAGTTTCACAAACATTAATTAAATGCACAAATAAATAAAATGTGGAACCTGGACCACAAAACAGTCTTAAGTTGTCAATTTTTCAAAATTGACACTTATTTATTCAGCATGAAAGCTGAATAAATAAGCTTTCCATTGATGTATGGACAATATTTGGCCGAGATACAACTATTTGAAAATCTGGAATCTGAGGGTGCAAAAAAATCTAAATATTGAGAAAATCATCTTTAAGTTGTCCAAATGAAGCCTTTAGCAATGCATATTACTAATCAAAAAAAATGAAGTTTTGATATACGGTCAGAAATGAACAAAATATCTTCATGGAACATGATCTTTACTTAATATTCTAATGATTTTGGCATAAGGAAAAATAATTTTGACCCATACAATGAATTTTTTTTGGCTATTGCTACAAATATACCCCAGCGACTTAACACTGCTTTTGTGCTGCAGGGTCACAAATGAGATTTGCAAATAAAAAAACATTCAAAAATACATTGTCAAAAACACAACTTTGCCTGGCACTCATTTGTGAATCGCGTCCTGGGCATTTGTAGATCGCTGAACGACTGTGTCGCGACCCTTTTGAACTGTCTAGCTTCAAGATGCTGACAATCCACAAATGCGTGCAGCGATCTACATATGCCCAGGACGCGATTCACAAATGAATGCCGGGCAAAGTTGTGTTTGTGACTTAAAAAGATATTTGTGAAAATGTTTTTTATTTGCAAGTCTCGTTTTATTTGTGAATTTCATTCATCTTTGTGAAACTGAGATTTATTTGTGGATCTCATTCTATTTATTTTGTGAATATGTTTGGTTTTTGTTAATGGCTTTACACGTATTTGGGGCCCCACCCCCCCTCATAATCTATTTATTTGGAATAATGCAACAATTCTACCCTCATACCCTAATAGAGCAACATGCTTTTAGTTGTGCTTTTACACCTCTTATAAAGTGCCCTGATTCTGCCAGAGATTGCATGTGAATTTCACGATTTTATAGTAGGCCTGTAATTGCAGTCTATAATGGTATTTGGTTTCCGTGGTACAGTAAGGCAGAGTTTGATGCATTGAATGCTTTGGCAGTTTAAGTGATTCATGCACATCTAATGGTGGTGTTGTAACTGATTGTGAAGATGTAATTCTATATATTCGATAGCTGCTCTGACCCACCTCAGCTCCTGTAATTGCTGTGTAAATGCATTTATGGTAGATGCTGATGTTTTGTCTCTCTGTGTCAGGACGGTTCCCTGTTGTTGACATCAGCTTCCTGGAGTTATCCCCTATCTGCGCTGTGGGGAATGAAGTCTGTATTCATCATGAAGTGAGTCAGCACGCCTACAAACTGTTCACTAATTGTTAAAAACTTAAATGATTATTTTTCATTTTTTTGAATCAAACTCCTTAATTTCTAGGCATTCATTCCTGGATGATCATTATGTGGAGTTCAGCAAACTCTCTCAGGACAGAGTCATAGGAACAAAAGAGCACATTGCACATGCAAGTCACCTTTTTAACCATTTGAACACTCGCCTTTCATTGTGTTTCTGTTGTTTTTCATTCGTAAATTAAGACACCGGTTTTAACACGCTGACCCTCTGCATATAAACATGTTAAATAACACGAAGCATGCAATTTTTCTGATACTTTTTTTTGTTAAAATTATTAACATTCTGCATGGTATATGTAACTTTATGACTGCAATATGTGATCAAAATATATTGGGAATCCAGTCTGTGAACGTCTTTTTCATGCATCTTTGTGTATTTCTGCAGATATATGACATTCAGTCTGGACAGAAACTCCTGACCCTCAATAACCCTGACCTAGCCAACAACTACAAGCGCAACTGTGCCACGTTTAACCCCACGGATGACCTGGTCCTGAACGACGGTGTCATGTGGGACGTCCGCACCGCTCAGGCCATCCATAAGTTTGACAAGTTCAACATGAACATCAGCGGCGTTTTCCATCCCAATGGTTTAGAGGTCATCATCAACACGGAGATTGTATCCTTTTCTGCTCAGCGAACCACTGGCTGTGGCTTGTTTTTCTGTGTGTTTTATGATATTGTAGTTTGTTTTCTGATTCTTCTGTTGTTGTTAATGAGGTTTTAGTTAACTAGTGGGTTATTTAATGCTGATTAATGTAGAAAAAGGGTGCTATCGATCTGGAGAAGTGTTACTGGGATACATGGGATGCTTAAAGGTTGAACCTCTTCTTGCTGCATTGTTTCTGAAGCGGTTTGCTTTAACTCGCGCTCCAGTGGGATTTGAGGACGTTTCATCTTCTTCACACAGTGCCAGCGCTAGATCAGTGTAGGATTGTCTTCAACAACAATGGAACTGTCATTTATGGAGGTGAGACACACACACAGTACATTCATGTCACTTCCTTTTTATTCTCTCATTTTGTTTATGCTATTATGCTTTACATTAATTTAAATTACATCAATCTACACTCCATGCTCCATAAAGACAAAGCAAAAACTTGTGATAACTTTGCAAAAAAAATATTAATTCAGTACTCGGTTGAAGCACCTTTGGCAGCCTTGATTATTTGTGAGCTTCTTTTGCAATCTTGGATTTGGGGATGTTTCTGCCATCGGTCTCTGCAGATCGTCTCAAACCCTTGTCAGGTTTAGGGCTGTCGCGGTGAGGGAATTTCCCTTGCGGTAATTTTGAGTGGCTCAATAGCGCGGTATGAGGTTTTTTTTTTTACCCCGCCATAAAGAATATATATATATATACACACACACACACACACACACACATACAACATATACACACACGAATTATATATATATACATATGTTACGATATAACTAACAAGGTCATATTCAGAAGACAATGAAACCGAAACCAAATAGCGTTGAAACAGGAAGTGAAGTAAACAGAGGAGAATGACAAAATAAGGTCCACATAACAGAACATAAACCTGACAATAAGATCGTTAGGCTATCGTTAGCCTATATGTATAACAGTTAGCCTAGTTGTAATCTGATTTTCTAATCTTACTGGACAAGAGACTTTATTGATATTTCCTCCTGCACGTGTTCTAGACGGGCTGTCAGACAGTGCAGTTACAGTGTTGCGCCACAAGGTGGTGGAAAGGGACTGCCGTTCAACTACACGTTCAAAAACGCTGATTCATTCATTCAAATAGACGTAATGAAACACGATGTTGAAATCATTTTAACTTTGAACACCACTTTAGAAGGCTCAGCTGACCATCTATGCGTCGGTGCTAAGACAGAGATTTAGCTTTCCTTGGACACGACTACCTATTTTCACAAATATATATGACTAGAGGACAGACGCAAGTAATCGCACGCGCTTTCACTGTCTGTTAGGCTTGTTAAGTGCAAATCTATGGAGCCTCTGTACAAATCAGCATGGTACAGATTGTGTTATCAGTACTAACTTGTTTAATATTCAGTCCACATGCATTAAGTGTAAATCGAGAAGGGCATAACCTTAAGAAAAAAGAAAACACGGAAAAATCGCAGTTGCTGCGGTTCTTGCATTCCTTTGCGGTTTGCTCGTCAATAGCGCGGTATTACGATATTGACGGGTTATCGCGACAGCCCTAGTCAGGTGGGTGGGGGAAAGTCTGTGGACATTTTCAGAACTTTCTAGAGACGTTTGTTTTGGTTTGATCTGGGCTCTGGCTGGGCCACTCAATGACGTTCACGGTCCTCCTGTATTGTCTTGGCTATTTTAGGGTGATTGTTCTGTTGGAAGGTGAACCTTCAGCCCAGTCTGAGAAGTCCATATTAACTTTTCATTAGGAATATCTTTGTAATTTGCTGTGTTCGGCTTCCTTCTGTGATGACCAATGCCCCAGTCCCTGCCACTAAAAAACACCCCACAACATAATGCAACACAGTTCTTCACCATTGGATGGGGATGAGCAGTGACGTGTTTCCTCCAGAGATGATGCTTGTTGGTTAAACAGTTCTGTCTTGGACAGGAGGTATTAGATATTGTATTGATGTTCTGGAGTGTGTTGTAGCCATGTTGCAGGCTGATGATGAGGATGATGTGATGGAGCAGCAAATGAAGAGTCCATTCGGATCGTCCTTCAGGACCTTTGATGCCACTGATTATAAACCCATCGGTATGACTGTAGTTCTATCTTCATTCTCTCTATTCAGCTTTTGTTAAAAGCATATAAGCAGTTAGATGCTTCCTGTAAGATATATGACCCTGGAGCACAAAAGCAGTGTTAAGTCGCTGGGGTATATTTGTAGTAATAGTCAAAAATACATTGTATGAGTCAAAATGATCGATTTTTCTTTGATGCCAAAAATCATTAGGATATTAAGTAAAGATCATGTTCCATGAAGATATTTTGTACATTTCCTACCGTAAATATATCAAAACTTAATTTTTGATTAGTAATATGCATTGCTAAGAACTTCATTTGGACAACTTTAAAGATGATTTTCTCAGTATTTAGATTTTTTTGCACCCTCAGATTCCAGATTTTCAAATAGTTGTATCTCAGCCAAATATTGTCCTATCCTAACAACCCATACACCAATGGAAAGCTTGTTTATTCAGCTTTGATATGATGTATAAATATAAATTTCGAAAAAAGGAAACTTATTACTGGTTTTGTGCTCCAGGGTCACATATGCACTTGTTACTGTAACACAACTGAGAGACACATTTTAAAATGGTTTGATTAGTAGCATGTCACAATGCTGTCCAAAGACATCACTTGACCGAAATTGTTTCTGTAAATATGTTTCTAAGCTGATGAAGATCTTGATGATGGTCTGCTTGCTTTCTCAGCCACCATTGATGTGAAGAGGAACATTTTTGACCTGTGCACAGACACTAAAGACTGCTATCTGGCTGTCATTGAGGTATGCTGCGCTTTTTTAAGTTAATGTAGTTATTTACTGTCTATATAGTTAGGTCAATATTACCCATGCAACTTAGGACATTGTACTTTTTAAATTTGAGCTCTTTTTTTTCTGGTAGGAGTTAAACCGCAGTGAACAAAATGATCTTTACAGAGCAAAATTCTATGAAGCTACAATTCTACATATCATTAAACTCTACACCCATGTCATATTTATCTTGTATGACATCAAAACTCTGTGTGGTGTTGTATGTGAATGTGTGTAACAGAATCAGGACTCAATAAATATGGACACTGTGTGTCGGCTGTATGAAGTCGGTCGCCAGAGACTTGCTGAGGAGGAAGAGGATGAGGAGGATCAGGTGAGACTGATGCAAACAGCATTCATATTTGCATAAATTTATATATACATTTAAGCTATGTGTGTGTATGGGGGAAGTTTTGCAACAATGAGCCATTCTGGGAATTTTCAGTTCTAGCCATTTCTGTGATTGTAGCAGACACCTATCACACGGCTGGCATAATTTACTGAATTATTAACTCCTTTTATTGTGTGATATCAAAACTATTTGAACTGTTAGCTGTGGAAGGTTATGACCAGTCAGTTCAGTGTAGCTTAAATAGTTCTAGGACTCATGTTCTGATACATGTAACAAGAGAATATACTGACCTTTGCTACCAATGTTGTTCTTAGTCATGAAAAATAATATATAGGTTTAAAAAAATAGGGTTCAGGTTTTACAGAAGTGCCAAAGTGGTTACCATCTCTTGTCAATAAATGAACAAAAATGTTCAAGTCACATTTATTTATATATTTTTAATATACTTTTATAGAGTGCAGATCAGTTCAAAGCAGCTTCACAGTAATAAATGTGCTGAACAGCTCATTAATTTTGAAACATTACATTTCAGCTTTAAGGCAGTGGCATTTCAGTACTGATTTATATTAATTCATTAAATCAGTGTAATCAGTTATGAAACAAACAATTCAGCTATAAAGCATCTCTACAGAAGGCAACATCATTCAGCTCAAGTTATACAAAGAGAACTAAGTGTGCAGTGAAAAAAACAAACTTATGCCAAGTGTTTTTATACTAATGTTCATTTTAGTTTGTGACCATTCTTCACCATTCTTTTGAGAGAATTTAAAATGAAAATTTGCAGTGTCTACCAAAAAAAAAAAAAACCCTCGAGCTATTAAGATCTGACTGAAATGATGGGGACCATGTTAAACATGAATGGCTTGAGCTGTTACTTGTGACACTGGGATTGTTCAGGAGGTTATGTAAAGCAGCAGGTGCTACACAGAGCTAGCCACAGATTAATGAGTATCTATTCTTCTCCTCATACGTCAGTGAGGCTGGGCACTGTAAACTTGATCATGAGACATTTGTTTCGTTCAGGAGGAGGATGATCAGGATGAAGAGGACGACGATGACTCGGATGATGACATAGATGACATCGATACAGACCCGCTGCTGGCAGAGCTGGAGAACGAGAACAACGGAGAGGAGGATGGCGAGCAGGATTTCTCTCCGTCTGATGATGAGGAAGTGGCTCGCCTGCTGGACGAAGAGGCAGATGATGATGATGATGACGACGATGATGAGGATTCTGATGTAATGAGCGAGATGTGGAGCTTGTACTAGACAGCAGTGAGTTGTTTGACGACATGCACACATATACATAGAGGAGCTACTCCCTTCTCACTGGAGAAAAGCCACCCAAAGGTTTCATTTTTATATCGCAAGCATGTGAGCTCAAGATGTGTTAAATGAAAAATAACAAACCATACTGGAGAAACTTTTCATGCTTAGACTTGTTAATGAGATATGTTTGGCATCTTGGAGTGAGAGAAGTGAGAGTTCCCTGCTCCCTACTTCAGGTCATGCTATAGTAAGCAAATGTATTTCAAAATTATAAATTATTATTATTATTAAGAATTACTAGTGGTGTTAATATTATGTATGCATCAATATGGAATTTAGCACCAGTAACTTGTAATA
Organism: Sinocyclocheilus anophthalmus; assembly: GCA_018155175.1. NCBI lineage: Eukaryota > Metazoa > Chordata > Actinopteri > Cypriniformes > Cyprinidae > Sinocyclocheilus > Sinocyclocheilus anophthalmus. The sequence goes on along the minus strand of JADLZN010008465.1, from coordinate 47,208 downwards.
CACAGCTGGTTGTGACTTTAATTTAGAAATTATTCAATAAAAACATTTGAACTAGATAAACCAAAAAAGTAATAATAAAAATCCAGCAAGTCACTGGAAATCACATTTTCTCAAATGAAGACCTGCTAACACTAATAATATATACAGTACACGGTGAACTATGACGTAAATATGACATGACCAGTTTGAGTATACAGGATTTAAAGATGCTCTCTCGGGCATGTCCATTAAATGTAATTCATTCAAAGGCTTGTTTAAATGACATAACTGCATAATTATTGTATACAGATTAGGGTGTCCAAAACGAAATTTGAATTTTGTACTTAAATATGATCAATATTTGAATTTAAAAGGCATAATTTCAGTTAGGGGGAAAAAAAGCTTTTGGCTTCTCTCCTGAGGCCACAAGAGGGCGCATCGAGCAAAATATTAATAATGCACGTTTCTTCAAAGCATAATAAAATAACACGACTATTTTTGAAAAAGTGCATAATGTTTAAAATAATGTTTATAAACCAATTATAATTAAGTTGCTTAAACAATTAGAAACAAAACAGAATCATGCATGTATGTATAGTTTAATACAAAGGACTGAAAGACAATCACAAAGAGTACTTTCTTCATTTAAAAACATGCGATACAGTGGGATGGGGAAAACCGCCATAAAGTCTTGAGACATGTTTTTTTAAAAGTTGAACTTGCATTAATTGTAAGTGTCTCTCTTGTGCGAGACGCAAGTGCAATGGTGATAGATGTCCCTCTAGAAAATGCGATAAATATGTATTCAGTGTGAACGGTTTGGTTTTGATGTAAACAACATCTTCCCCGCATCGATTGTTATCTTTTTCCGCAATATTTTGAATGAGCATCGCTGCTTTTTGTGGGTTCAGCTGGATAGGCTAACAAAAACATTACAATGCAGCGACACTTAGATCGTCATCGCATCTCGTGCGCCACTAATAAGGCTGCCTCCTTAACGCACACCTAAAATTCAAATGCAACGTTTTTGCATTCGAATGTGGATTTTTATTTTAAATTCGACGAATATTCGGAATTCAAAAAAAAATTGACAGCCCTAATACAGATAGTATATTATAAGGCTTGCTTTTTATTATTAAACAGGACAGTTAACTTAGCCCGCCAGTATTTTTGAAAAAAGTTGCCAGCCACTGCCAGCATTTTTGATAATTTTCACAAAATTTTCATGGCCCACAGAATATTTTGTTGTATGAATGTCTGAACATGCACCAAAGAATGAAAAGAGCTTCTGCTTTTAAACAAAAAAAGTGCATATATATATATATACATACATACACACACACACACACACAGTGGTGTGAAAAAGTGTTGGCCCCCTTCCTGATTTCTTATTTTTTTGCATGTTTGTCACACTTTAATGTTTCAGATCATCAAACAAATTTAAATATTACACAAAGATAATGCAAGTAAATACAAAATGCAGGTTTTAAATGATGATTTCTTTTATTAATGGAAAAAAGCTGTCCAAACCTATGTGAAAAATTAATTGTCCCCTCCTGTTAAATCATGAAAGAACGGCAATTAACCACATTATTTTAGAAAACTGAGTTAAATTTCACTAGCCACACCCAGGACTGATTACTGCCAGACCTGTTGAATCAAAAAAATCACTTAAATAGAACCTGTCTGACAAAGAGAAGCATGCTTAAAGAGCAACACATCATGCCACGATCTAAAGAAATTCAAGAACAGATGAGAAACAAAACAGTTGACATGTATCAGTCTGGAAAGGATTATAAAGCCATTTCTAAGGCTTTGGGACTCCAGCGAACCATGGTCAGAGCCGTTATCCACAAATTGAGAAAACTTGGAAAAATTATGAACCTTCCCAGGAGTTGCCGGCCAAAATTACTCCAAGAGCACAACAACGACTAATCCAAGAGGTCATAAAAGAACCCAGAACAACATCTAAACAACTGCAGGCCTCACTTGCCTCAATTAAGCTCAGTGTTCATGATTCAACAATAAGAAAGAGACTGGGCAAAAACGGCATCCATGGGAGAGTTCCAAGGCAAAAGCCACTGCTGACCAAAAAGAACACAAAGGCTCGTCTCTCATTCGCCAAAAAACCAACACAGCATTTCATAAAAAAAAAATCATAGCAACAGTCAAACATGGTGGAGGCAGTGTGATGTCTGGGGCTGCTTTGCAGCTTCAGGACCTGGACAACTTGCCATAATTGACGGAACCATGAATTCTGCACTCTATCAGAAAATCCTGAAGGAGAATGTCCGGCCGTCAGTTTGTGACCTCAAGCTCAAGCGCACTTGGGTTATGCAGCAGGACAATGATCCCAAACACACCAGCAAGTCCACCTCTGAATGGCTCAAGAAAAACTAAATTAAGGTTTTGGAGTGGCCAAGTCAAAGTCCGGACTTAAATCCGATTGAGATGCTTAAACAGTCCATTCATGCTCGAAAACCCTCCAATGTGGCTGAATTAAAACAATTCTGCAAAGAAGAGTGGGCCAAAATTCCTCCACAGCGATGTGAAAGACTCATTGCCAGTTATCGCAAAAACACTTGATTGCAGTTGTTGCTGCAAAGCATGGCCCTATGAGATTTCGGGGGCAATTTTTCACGTAGGGCCACGTAGGTTTTGGACAGCTTTTTTCCCTTAATAAAACAAATAATCATTTAAAAACTGCATTTTGTATTTACTTGCATTATCTTTGTCTAATATTAAAATGTGTTTGATGATCTGAATCTTTTAAGTGTGACAAATATGCAAAAAAATTTAAAAACAGGAAGGGGGCCAACACTTTTTCACACCACTGTATATATTAAAAAACATTTTTATTCTTTTTTATCAACACTTGAATGTGGTTAAGTTTCATAAAAAAAAGTAATATTTTGAACAAAAAGCTGAGAAAATTGCTTTTTAGTCCGACTAAGTCTGGATTGGATTCAGAACTCTTTCAGAAGGTGTGTAATAGCGCCCCCTACCATATAATGTGACCGAAAAAATTACATCAATGGCGGGGAAAGAGTTAAAAAGACAGTAAACTAATGGAGAGGTAGAAAGGGAGCTTGAAAGGTAGATGAACTTCCAGGGTTTCTCCGCAACGATCCTCAGTGGCATCAAAATAAAATTGCGATCTCACATACCATTGCTCTGTAAAATTCATGAACTAAATGAAGTCATTCCGATGGAAATTTGTGCGATCAGATCGGAAGTTTGTGTGCGAGGGAGAAAACGCAGAAAAGCTGTCTGGGATGAAACTGACTTCTGTGTGAGTTGCTCTGTATACACCTCAGCGCTAGTGACTATGAACGATGGGCCTGTTTGCATGTGAAATTTCGCTAATGTGACCACACCTTAATCATCCAAACAGAAAAACGTATCGTTTTTGCTGATGATTAAAAAAGTTGCATGTGATGTATTGGTCAATGAGTAGTATTGACAGCTACTGTTGCTGACAGCTGCAGCGTATGCTAAACGCTCGGCGTGTGGGAGTCCTGTGAATGCTGAAAATGTTTAGTTTTGTGGTTTATCTGGCCTGATGAAGCAGCTGAGTACAGTGCTAGCGAGAGCATATTCATTCTTCACTTTTGGCCTCTAGCAGGTGATGACAGACACCGATTCTAATCGATTATGAGAGCAGACTTTGACATTGACAGGTTATACAGTTAAAGCAGCTGTTTGCTATTGGCTGTGACTAAATGTTTATGATGTCTTTCCCCGCCATGTCATTTCTTGTATGTTCTTTTTCTTCCTATTCTTTCATTACTGTCAGTTTTTTGCCTGTGCTGTCTGAAATGTTGTTCTCTTATTCCCGTAGCAGACAGCTCTGATAACTCAGACCTGGAAGATGACATTATCCTTTCCCTGAACGAGTGATCCTGCCCAAAACCACAGTGGAAGTGCTCAACCAGGCTTGAAGCTCAGTGAGAAGATCTGAGAGAATGTTATAGGATGGCTGCAGCTGATGAGGGTCAGGTCGTGGTGTGGATGGTCTACATGCACGCGGACCCAAAAATCACATGAAGTTAAATATTTTTAAACATCTGTGTACAGCCTCCATTTAGTTTATGGTTTAATTTTGTTCATGCCTTTCCAAAAGTAAAGGTCTAAGGCAACATTGTGTACAAAATGTATAAAAAATATTTTTACTATAAATGTTATTGCAATAAACCAGAGTTAAATAGTTAAAAAAATTGAGAGCCATCCGTCAGATCACAAAGCTGTCACTGTCATCAAACTCTGTTCACCATGCATCTGAAAATCATACTTTTCAGTTATTACTTTCACTCTCAATTTGACTAAAACCTGTTTGCCTGATGTAGTTTTATCTGCCTAGATCTCTTGCATTTAATCCACTCAACTTGTGTTAAGGTCCTTTGGACTTTTCTTTCTTTTCTTCTCACCTGTCGTATTAACAAAAGTAGACATAGTCTGCATCACCTGATGGGGCGCTCTTTAGCACTAGCAGAAAGTGCTTCTCAAATCTGTCCTGGAGATCTTTGCATAATTTGGGTCTCCCTCTTCCATCTCACCTGATTCAACTCATCAGTAGAGACTGCAACCCGAATGTGTGTGTGCAATAAGGAGAACACACAAAATGTGCAGTTTTGGGCTATATATTCATTTAATTGACACTTACGCCAATTATAAATGTATTTGAATTATGTAAAACAGACTTCTCAAACTCATTCTCACTGTTGCCACTGTGGAGTTAATGACAAATCATGAGTTTATTCGCCTAAACCAAAACCAAGTGGAAGCCTTTGGCCAGTGGCAAGAATAATCATTCATTGTGCAGGGTAAAGTAAACTAACCCTTGAATTTCGTAACATGAATCCCCCCCTTTGGCAGCTCAAGCTCCACCAAATGTTACCTTCCCTACCCACAAGTCTGTTTCAGTTTATCAGTACTTCTGGGTTGTATTGATATCACATTACTGTCAGTGCAGTGAGACAAAATAGACTCAATAGACCAGTAAATTACATTCCATGATTTTTAGGCAGTGTACAACTGAAATGTTGTATTACTATAATGAAAATGTGATTTTTCTCATTACGGTACTGAAAACATGAGGGTGAAGACATCGTTGACATTTAATTTTCTGTAAAGCTGCTTTGCAACAATTTGCATTGTGAAAAGCAGTATACGAATAAACTTGAACTATTAATAATCTAAAAATGTCTAAAATAAAATTACATCAAGTCTTTACTAGGTCTGAACACTGCACTTTAATGAGTCACGGATGAAAATCAAAAGCAGCTTTAAACACCAACCAGATTTCTGTGAAAAAAGCTCAGCTGAAATGAAGAGTACGGCAAGACTTTCCCTTTCATAGGTTCACTCTCCGTCAGTATCTGATGCTATGGGAACCTTATCGCAAAGTGCCATGCTATGAGAGACTGCCATTTAGCTAGCCTGTAACTTAGCACAGGCTGCTGTGAAACATGAAAATGACAACAGTTTAAACAAGACCCTGGAGTCAAATCCATATCCAAATAGTAAAATTTGTCAAAAGTGTACAGAGAGGACCTGACTGCTGCCACACAGATGTCCTCCGAAGAAGTTCCTTTAAGCAGTGCCTAAGAGGAAACTAACTAGTTCTTCTAGTAGAGTAGAGTCTAGAAGTCAAACTCCTAGAGGCAGAGTCAATCCACACTACTTATAGTCCACAGTAAGGCCCTGTTAAAGCCTTCTAGGAGCACAGATAGGTTCCAGGAAGGACTCTGACAGAACGGTAAGGTCTCGACCATCTCATCATATGCATACAATGAGACACAAGTAACTGCACCTAGCCCAGTACACTTAAAAATAAAGGTGCTTAAAAGGTTCTCTACAGCGATGCCATAGAAGAACCATTCAGTCAAAGGTTCTTTAAAGAACCATCAATTTCTTACCTTTTCATAATCTGAAGAACCTTCAGATGTTAAAGGTTCTTTATGGAACCATTTAGACAAAAAGGTTATTTTATGGCATCGTGAAGCACATTTATTTTTAAGAGTGTAAGAATTCTCACACTACCAACTGGGCAGTGAACTAGGTGCATATGACAGCCTTCTAGTGGAGAGAGCCCTAGCACTCAATTAAGCATTAGAATTGTGCTCTGAGAGTGCAACCTCCATTCTCTGGGCCTCAGTCTGTGCCTCGAGAGAAAATCTGTTTCCAGATTGGCTGCACCTGGGATGTGCACCGCTCTCAGCAACAGAAACTTGTTTTGTGCCCACATACTGTATGGCCCAAATACACTCCCACCCGGACGGTTTTTCTGGATGATATGTCATACTGTTCATCCTAAAAATAATGTGACAGTTGAGAGTGTCTGGAAGAAACCAGATTAATGCAAGTTAGATTGCCAATATCTCCAGGCAATTTATGTGCTTTGAGAGATGCTTGTCTTTGCAGACTGTGTAGGTTTGATAGCCTTTGTAGACTGCACCCTGCTGATCAGTTAGGTGCCTGGCATAATCACTTTGCTGCATCAGATGCTGCCCGAAGAAACACCTCGAGTTAGAAGCTGAGGTTGTTTCCATATGATGAGTGTCCAAATGAATCTGCGCTTACTTTACAGGGAGCAGACCAAGATGTATTAACCCCCGAGTTTCAGTTCTTAATCTCAAATGAAACAAGCCCAGCGGAATCACCAGTGAAGCGGCTGCCATAAGACCCTAGAGTCTGTGAAACAGACCCAAATTTACAGTTTACTCTTGTTCTGAAATGTGACAGACATGTGCAGGACAATAGACAACCGTGCCTGCATAGTGTTTGAGTCATTACGGCTAGAAACACAGTCTGCTGCCTCGGCAGTAGAGCTTCCAGGAATTCAGTTTCAGTCCCAGTCCTTGCAGATTATCAAGAAAAATGTCTTGATGCTGACATACCAATAGGGTTGGATTGGCCATTATTGAGTGCTATAAAACACATGTAACATTGTTTAATTCATACTGGAAGCCGGAGGGTGCCCTTGCGCAGAAACTCCACATATGTATCACAGAAGTAATATGGACAAAAACATCCAGCTATGGCTATGACTGAATAAAAGGAGAGAAATGTTTTGAATAATGAAACAAAGAAAATAAACACTTGACTGCAACAATATATAGTTTGTCTGTGTTTTTCAAGCCATCTCGGGTATTTTCATAATACTTATGTATATTTATAACCCATACTAATTGACATAGCCTTTTTTACAGTATAGAATATATTTTCTGCTTCATTATGTGATATGAAGCCACATCAGATCACAAAATTATGTTGTGGAGTAAAACATATCATAATGTTCTCTTTTTTTTTTGGAAAACAGGTTTAGAAATGCTTCTCATTGCAAGTCATTTGCACATATAAAATCACTATGTGCTTCTTCGTGAAGCATATCTCCTTGAACAGAACCCTGAAATTAGCCCTGAAGTTTAACCACATCACACTGCCCTGCAATGAAAAGTTAATCCACTAAATAGCGGTCACTGAAGCAAGAATTAGTCCAGAGAAATTTCTTCTTGCAGAAGAAAAATCTGAGGGGTGATGGCACGAGTGCTTCCTTGTGTAGCGCTAGTGACACGATTCCCCTCTGAGGAATGTCGTCAGTACCATCAGCCAATGAACTGACGTGTCTACTCCGGTTTCAGACCGTTGTACCACCCGTGGGTGTTACTTGACATCAGAAACTGATGCAGCATTGAAGTGAACCTATGAAAAGGAACATCTTCATATGTGTGTTGACTAGGCTGTACCTTGTATGAGTCAAAAGGTACACAGTTAACTTATGACACTCCTGTAAAACCTGTCCGTGCAACACTATTAAATATGGTAAATACAGTAAAGATACATTCATTGAGTTTCAATGTCTTTTCTTTTTAGAATGGCTTATCTTATTGATTTCCATACTCAATATGTGCTTAGCTCCCCCTTTTTATAGTTTTAACTCCTGCACATTACTCACACAACCATCTGAGATTGTCTGGCCTCTCATTGGCTATCTCTTTAACCTGGCTTACACATAACACACTAAAGCGTTTCTAGTATTCAAATCTGTTAAAGAATTGTTAGCTGCATTAATTAGGACAACTGGAACCGGGAACACTTCCCATAACACATGATGTACTTGTTACATCATTAGAAGAATGGCATCTACGCTAATATTAGTCTGTATCCAGATCAGATGGTCACTGTAGCCACCAGATCCAGCCTGTATCCAGATCAGATGGTGGATCAGCACCTAGAGAGGACCTCTACAGCCCTGAATGTCACGGAGATCAGGACAACTAGATGAGCCCCAGAAACAGATCCCCTGTGAAGACCTCGTCACCTATCGGCCACCGGACAGACCACCCGTAACCATTTTGGTTCCTTGCCGCTGTCGCCTCTGGGTTGCTTAGTTGGGGAAACTTAATTTCCAGCGATATCGTCGACTTGATTGCACGGATACTATTACTGTACTGAGCGAAAAATGAAAGTGACGTGACATGTGGCCCAGTATGGTGACCCATACTCATAATTAGTGCTCTGCATTTAACCCATCAAAAGTGCACACAAACAGCAGTGAACACACACACACCCAGAGCATTGGGCAGCCATTTTTTGCTGCGGCACCCAGGGAGCAGTTGGGGGTTCGTGCCTTGCTCAGGGCACCTTCAGTCGTGGTATTGAAGGTGAAGCACTGTACATTCACTCCCCCCACCTACAATCCCTTCTGGTACGAGACTCGAACCGCAACTTTGGGTTACGAGTCCGACTCTCTAACATTAGGCCACGACTTCCCCCACAGTGAGTGTTTCTATTTACTAAACAAACAAAAAGGTTTATGACACATGAGGATGGCAGACATAAGCAGTGACTGTATGAGTCTATGCTGATTGGGAACACAGGGCAAGAATCACCTGGCACTGGAAATATGGCCACGCTGAGCTGAGCACAATTTGAAGGATAAGATTTACGTTTACAGCTTGGTTGTGGGCAGGACTGAGGCTGTGTGTTTTTGCATTTGGGTAACCCTGTGAGGGACTCTTGGCAGCACAAGTATCTGCAGCAGACTTGCGCTTGGTTCTTCGCAGGTCCAGATGCATTTCAACTATGCTGTCACTTAGCGAGAGAACTGCACTCTCTGCTTTAGAAGGACTGACGGTATGAACCACCATGTAGAGCTGAAGCTTATTTTCCTTCTCTGGATTGTCTGGCTCAAGCCAGCAAAGGCTCCAACCTTTGAAACTCAGTCAGTGGTGTTCTTACTGAGAAGTTTGTCCAACAGTTGTGACACGTCTGGAAGACAGAAATAAACTGGATTTTTAAAACTCCACACAATAATATTAGCACCACTAATTAACAGATTTGCGTGACAGGAAATTCAAAGCTACGGTCAGCAAAGATTCAGTCATCTCAGGTCTGTATATATGTTCTTGGAAATCAGAATGAAAAACACATACACATGGAGGTGAGTGTATAACAGTAAAAGAGAGCGCACAGATGGGAAAGAAGATGGGTCCTCTGATGGCATGGTCGCTCTCACCTGCCCTAATTTCGGCCTTTACTTTTGTGGAACTGTTAGTGTTGGGAATCACAATGGGAATGTCAATGTCAATCTTTTGCACAAAAATTATAGGTAGTTGATAGGAAGGCTGACAGCAGACTTGCAGTTGGTGTCTCTGGAGAAGGGCATTGTGGGAACTGGAGTTGGCTAGGGTTTTTTCTCCAGCCATGGAGGAGGATGCTTACCACGAAACAAAGACAAAGGATGGCAAATGGGTGTGTTTTGCTCACCATTTATATTTGTATTGAGGTAGAGGGTTTCTGATTGCATGCTACAAGACATGCTTACAGCAAACAGAGAACCAAACTATTGAAATGTTAAGCAGCAAGCTTATTGCTGCAGATGAAACAGAGACAAATCAGCTTGTGCCATGTAATGATAAAGTGATATCCATCAGAGGGCATCTACAGTTTCATGACGGAACTAGATATTTCAGTCATGACAACTGGTAAATAGTTTAGCATGGTAATGGATATGACAATGATAATGTATTTGATGTTGACAGACTCGATGTGCTACATTGCTGCTGTTGATTATTGGTGCTGTTGCTGCAGAGCAAGTACAGACTGTGCCGCCACACAAATAGCATACATTAAATTACCCCCAAACAAATCAGGAGACAAAGGACAAGAACAACACAAGCCAATAAATTCAGTATGTAAAACAGGCTGCTGCATCAATAGACATGCATATATCCCCAAATATGGGATAGCAGTAAACAGGACTGGACAAGACAATATAGTTCTCCAAAAACAAGCGGATTTACCAAGACATGAGAAGTATAAGTATGCTCCATAGGTACATTGATATTTTTTTTTTCTTATGCATAATTGGGCTCAAATATCTTAAGGAGAAATGCAAATTTCCTTGCCCAGCAAATTCATTTACACATTCTAGGTTTTTATTGGCTCTATTTGTACATGAATTATATTTTTTCCTCACTACTTGATATGAACTCATTAACTTTCATTGGTATCTTAAGATCAAGTTTTAATACTCTTTACGTGTTACTGCATGACAATACTTACTGAAAAGTGTTACTTGGATGCAAAGCATATATGCTTAGAATTGCTTACAAGACCCTATACAAATATGCACCGATTCACATTGCATGAACAATCCTGTTGCTTTCTCCTACTTGCTCATGCCAATGCCTATTTCACTTTTAACTTAAGAAAAGTTGCTGTTTTTCGCACTGTTATGTTAGCTTTGCTTAATTATTCACTCCTTGCATCATGCAACTTGTTAAATAGCAATCATGATTTAAAACTTAAGTATGGTTGCTTCATTTAGGAAATTATAAATGCAGACCACACAACATTTCAGTCATTTGGAATAATGAAAGACTGTTCACTTATCGTAAGATGCTGAATTTCTGAGATGCTTGACTTAATTACTGCAAACACAGAACCAAACATTTAAATGTTTAGCAGAAAGCTCAATGGCTGCAGATCCAATCGAGACCAATCAGCTTTTGCCATCTTGTAGCGTTGCCACATAAGGGGAAGTTTATTTGTAGTATCAGTATGCATTGTCTATTGTATGTTAATTGCTTTCCTCTGTGTACCGTTCTTCTCCATTATGTGTCTCTGACCCTGCGTCCCATTGTTCATACTATCCATCCTAAATAGTATGTGAGAGCAGAATAAGTGTGTCCCAAAGCACAGTATGTTGAAAAGAGTATGCCAAAGGTCCCCGGATGGTCTACTGTTTCAGGAAGATTTTTGAAGTGTGGATCCGTGCACACTCTAATGGCTAATATTCAGAAGTACAGACACAACTAAAAAGCATTAAAAAACTGCAAGCATGGCAGATGTGCGTGACCGACGGTTAAGTAGAGAGGTTTAGATAAAGAGGTTTGAGTTACTAATAATCAACATTTTGTCACGTGTTTGTTTCTGTTTAGTTCCTGTATGCCCCTATTTGGTTCAGTTCCTGTTCTCGTTTAGTTAATCATCGTTCATTCAGATCACTTGTGTTGTATTAATAATCTCATTAGTTCCCTTTGTTTGGGTTTTGCTTATAAGTCTTCAGTTCTCCCTTAGTCTTCGTCCGTTCACTATCATGTTTAGCTTGCTTGTAGATGTTTCTGATGTTTCCTGGTTATTCTGTTGATTTGAAGTTGGAATTAAAGATTGTGCTCTGGATTACTCCTGGGTCGTGCGCTTGTCTCCTGAGAGCACAGTACCTGTGACTCATGTAACCTGTTAATTTATTTTTATTTAATGTTATCTGTGTTGGAATATTTCATTTACAACAACAATGTGAACTTGTATAAACATCCGTTTGGCCATTAACTTTATTATGCAAAAAAATATGAGCAGAATTCTCTGCATAAAGACCCACGGATGGCAGATCAACTTCATTTCTCTCTGATATGGTAGGAAGTTAAATTGATGTAGAGGATGTGAAAAATGTAAAGCATAACAGCTGAAAGTCTGAAAAATCAGTCAGTAAAGGTGTTTTTTTTTTTTTTTTTTTTTTGTAAACCATTGAAATACTGTTATTGCAGCCTATGAATGAAAATGCATAATTTTTAATGAGAACTTAAGAGTGTGGGCTGCTTTTGCTGCTTGAATTTGTGCTTCAATAATGAGATGCACCAGAAGTAAAAGACGTCTAAGCTAGACCGCATATTTTCTTGTGTTGCTGGATGTTTGGCTCATGATCAATCATGTTGTTTGCATTTGAGCGGCTACATTCTCAAATAAAGCAATGCTTTGTCCAAAAAGAATGATTAATTATCAATTGAGCTGATGTTAGGTAAATTAACATTAAATTTACATTGTGTAGTAAGCTAGTTAACGTTATCTTGTTACACTATCATTGACTCAAATGCTTTGAGCTGATTTAAATTTTGTAACTTTAAAAAATTTTTTTTTTACATAATGTTTAAACGTACAAGTAATCAGCACCTTACATTATGGCCTAACTGTTACACTTGCTCTACTCATGTTAGGGTCCTAAAAATACAATCAAGTCCAAAGCTCAGTGTGGGAAATGGTAGTAAAATGTAATTATTTTAATTTATTAAATCTCATTTAGCTGTGCTGTGTTCATTGTCATATCGGACACAAAAATGGTGGTGAGCATAGCGGAAGTGACGTCTTCGGTACCCAGGAATATAATGAGCAGTTTGGGAGCCCGTACTATCTGTCCCTAATATATCAGCCGTTTTGCTGTTTTGTATCCCCGCTGACTGTTTATGGATGGTTGAACTTTTTGCTGGCCCTTGGTGGAGTATATTGTTGTTTTTTTCCTGCTTAGATTACTCGCCCCAGAGGACTTTAAACAGTTGGAATTACTTCAAAGATACTGCTCATACTATTTCTCCGGAGAGACTGATCTTATCATTTTTAGTTCTTCTGCTCTGAACTGAAAGACTCCACATACCAGTGGTTCTCAACCTTTTTTTTTCCACGGGGCCGCACTATGGTCCAAGTGTAAGTCTCGCGGGCCGCACGCATATCATTTACATATTACATCAGCAATACAAACCAACCTGATTTATAATATTATAGCCTAAATATTATGATATTTAATCGATTACATTCATTGACATAATTCTACTCCCCATAAATAACACCCAATGTTGTGAACTTCGGCTCGAAAGGAGTAACAGCACAATTATAGGCGGAGTTTCACTTATGCATGGGGGGGCACCCACTGGCAGATGAGCCACAAGCGCTTTTTTATGTTCTACATGTATTTATGTAACACATTCTACTTAAAAGTAATTTAGAATGAACAATAACTGCTGTACAAAGAGTAAAAAAAAAACAGACATACCTAATGCAGAAAAGCCGCCTCTTTCCGAATTGTGTAGATGACCACTATCTTTCTTTCATCTCTTCTGATACATTTTCAGTCAAATCGTTTTCTGTGTGCTAGATTAGAGCTAGAGCCCTGCATTTCAGCCCAGGCCCGATGGGCCCCGACTTTTTTTACAACACTCAGGCTGGGCTTCGGGACAATTTTCACATCATAGCTCAGATGCGGGCCTGTTTTAGGCTTCTCCTTATTTTAATATTTTAGACATCCATCAATTAGTGATGAAAAAAGATTGCCGCGCTGGTGGAAACAACACGAGACCGTGCTACCGTGACTCAAGAGCGGCTCCACGGTGTTTAGTGTCCAGCAGCAGCAGCATGTATGGTGCGTGCCGTCAGCGCAGCTGAAGAGTTCTGCGTTCAAACGCACGCAATAGGCTAAAGCTTGCCGCAAAGCACCGGCAAAAGTAATTACCATGAATGTGACAGGGGGAAATAATAAGGAGATATTAGAATTATTTACTAATAAACTAGTGTTTTCTGAGTCAGTGTGGCAAAGATGAAGTTGCCGATCTTGATCCGAAACACGTGATAGTTGTCATGCGGTGAATCTGGCCACTCATGAAACGGCTGTGTCGTCATCAACGCTCCTGCAGCCGCTCTGGAGAAACTGCTCCGGCTGAGTCAGCGGCTGCTCTCGAAACGCTCTAGCGGTACTTTGATGCCACACGTGACAGTGACGTGGCGTCGGCGCCGGTTCAAGTCGGACAAAATTTTTAACCGTCATGGACTGCTTCAAGTCAGCCGCCGATCAGTTTGCGCTGCGCCGCATGAAGTCGAACGAACCTAATGTAACAGGCTGAGTTTGGGCCGTCGTCAATGTAACAGGCTGAGTTTGGGGCGTGGCTACTGTAGCAGGCTGAGGTTGGGCTGTGGCTACTGTAGCAGGCTGAGTTTGGGCTGTGGCTACTGTAGCAGGCTGAGTTTGGGCTGTGGCTACTGTAGCAGGCTGAGTGTGGGGCGTGGCTACTGAAGGTGAGTGTGGACGACGGCGTGGATTGTGGCTGTGTGGGTTGTGGGTACTGTAGCAGGCTGAGTTTGGGGCGTGGCTACTGTAGCAGGCTGAGTTTGGGGTGTGGCTGTAGAATGTTGAGTTTGGGGTGTGGCTACTGTAGCAGGCTGAGTGTGGGGCGTGGCTGTGGCTGTTTGGGCTGTGGCTACTGTAGCAGGCTGAGTTTGGGGCGTGGCTACTGTAGTAGGCTGAGTTTGGGGTGTGGCTGTAGAATGTTGAGTTTGGGGTGTGGCTACTGTAGTAGGCTGAGTTTGGGGCGTGGCTACTGTAGCAGGCTGAGTTTGGGGCAGGCTGCTGGCTGTTTGGTGTGGCTACTGTACAAGGCTGAGTTTGGGCTGGGACTGTAGCCAGGCTGAGGTGGGGCGTGGCTACTGTAGCGGCTGAGTGTGGGGGCGTGGCTGGGGGTGTTTGGGCTGTGGCGACTGTAGCAGCGAGTTTGGGGCGTGGCTACTGTAGCAGGCTGAGTGTGGGGCATGGCTGTGGCTGTTTGGGCTGTGGCTACTGTAGCAGGCTGAGTGTGGGGCGTGGCTGTGGCTGTTTGGGCTGTGGCTACTGTAGCAGGCTGAGGTTGGGGCGTGGCTACTGTAGCAGGCTGAGTGTGGGGCATGGCTGTGGCTGTTTGGGCTGTGGCTACTGTAGTAGGCTGAGTTTGGGGGCGTGGCTACTGTAGCAGGCTGAGTTTGGGGCGTGGCTACTGTAGCAGGCTGAGTTTGGGCTGTGGCTACTGTAGCAGGCTGAGTTTGGGCCGTGGCTACTGTAGCAGGCTGAGTGTGGGGCGTGGCTGTGGCTGTTTGGGCTGTGGCTACTGTAGCAGGCTGAGTTTGGGGCGTGGCTACTGTAGCAGGCTGAGTTTGGGCTGTGGCTACTGTAGCAGGCTGAGTTTGGGGCGTGGCTACTGTAGCAGGCTGAGTGTGGGGCGTGGCTGTGGCTGTTTGGGCTGTGGCTACTGTAGCAGGCTGAGGTTGGGGCGTGGCTACTGTAGCAGGCTGAGTGTGGGGCATGGGTGGTGTTTGGGCCTGTGGCTACTGTAGCAGGCTGAGTTGGGGCGTGGCTACTGTAGCAGGCTGAGTGTGGGGCGTGGCTGTGGCCTGTTTGGCTGTGCTACTGTGCAGGCCTGAGGTTGGGGGCGTGGTACGTAGCAGGGTGAGTGTGGGCGGGGCGACCTGTAGCAGGCTGAGGTTGGGGCTCTGGTGGCACTGTAGCTTGGGTCACTAACAGATTGAGTTTGGGGTGTGGGTACTGTAGCAGGCTGAGTTTGGGTTGTGGCTACTGTAGCAGGCTGAGTTTGGGGCGTGGCTACTGTAGCAGGCTGAGGTTGGGGCGTGGCTACTGTAGCAGGCTGAGGTTGGGGCGTGGCTACTGTAGCAGGCTGAGTGTGGGGCGTGGCTACTGTAGCAGGCTGAGGTTGGGGCGTGGCTACTGTAGCTTGGTCACTAACAGATTGAGTTTGGGGCGTGGCTACTGTAGCAGGCTGAGGTTGGGGCGTGGCTACTGTAGCAGGCTGAGGTTGGGGCGTGGTCACTGTGGCAGGCTAAGTTTAGGGTGTGGTTACATAAAATGTTCCCCTCATACTTTCTGGTCTTCACTCACTCTCTCAGTGGTCCTTTTTTTACATTAAAACTTTTTGGCTGCCACGGTATCTGTGGCACTGTAATTTTTCCTGCGACTGCAATTTCAAAATAGCCCAATTGTGCAGGAATACTGCAACCCTAGCAACACTGAATATTCGAATAATGCCTGCCCAAAGGCGTGGCTTCAAGGAATTGTATTGTTGTTACCATGTTGTGGAGATGCTGTGAGTTTCGATGTGAAACAAAACCCCTTTGTTTGGTCTTCTGAAAACAGATGATAAAATGAGGAATCAGTGGTTAAGATGTATTTCTAATGCTGTTCCTGAGCAGTACAAACCCAAAGGTTTGGTTGTATACAGCACGTTTTATGGTTATACATTGTATCTGAACGGTAAGAGAGTTACAAAATTAAAACTAGGAAATGTATAAAGGTTTTGCTCAAGTTGCTTACAAAGTTGATCTGTTTGATCATTGTCAGAATCTGACTCAGGCTCGACACGATACAGTAAAACCCATTTTTATCTATTTGTGTTTACAATTGCTTTAAAATCTTGGAAGCTGAAACTCAGAATTATGGTAAGTGGTGTTACATTTCCGACGCATGCTTGAGGTGTTTGGCCAATCACAACACATTGGGTCATCTGGCCAATCCGAGCACTCAGGTTCAGGTGTGTTTGATAAGGGTTGGAGCTAAACTCTGCAGGACAGCAGTCCTCCAGGACTGAAATGGCCCAGTCCTGCGCCAGAGCATCAAAACTTACATTGTGCACCTTTAACCATGAATCTATGCATATTAGCACACTCGTATTTTAAAATGTTACCGAATAATTGTAAGGGCGTAATGAGTGTAAGTGACATTTACAAAAGTTGTTTGAAAAAATGCTTTATTTTTGTAATTCCGCTAGTAGCACAGAAACTGCGTATTTTACCTTTTTAAGAATCTGACATAAAGAGAATGTTAAAGGCCTAAGTATTGAATAACTGTTTGATATATTCTATACAACTATTTTCTACTAGCTCCTCTACAGTCCTATCAGTGAAGTATGCTTGATAGTGGTCTGCTGCATCTTCTAGTACAGCACTCGGATCCAGCCAGCAAGCTCAGAATTGCGTTCAGGACTGACTTTAGAGAAGCAGGCACTGAACCAGCAAGATGAATGTGTGCAAATAAATTGTCATCAGCGGGCACAATTAATTCTTACCACATTCCCTGCCAAATTCAGCAGTTTGTTTGATAAATGGAAAGTAATTATGTGTAAAAACACTGTTTGATAAAAGACACTGGGAACACAGGTTTACACATTCCAATGACCCGGATGATTTAGACTCGTTCAAGATTTTAACATTTCCAGACTGCTTCATCGCATGGATTTCTACACGAGAAGCTCATGCAAATCACACTTTTATGTGGCTGCTGATCCTTCTTAAATACAACTATTTAACCACATGAGTGTATATACGGTCAATCCGTGTCAAATCAACCAAATTTCAGAAACTTCCCCAGCTCAAGTTTTTGATTTGTCAGTATTTTTTTTTTCCTGATAAAAAGAAAAACATGAATATTTACTGGGTAATCCACGATTTTGTTAAGGGGGGTCAAAATGACAATTTTCACCTGAGATTCAGAGTCAAATTACAGGGGGTTAAAAATGACTGCAGCATCATGTTACTTTTGCCACGAAATTGGTAGGTATTAGTAAAATCTGTTGATGTTAGCAATCTTTTTTTTGCAGTATATGCCATTGGTGACAGGTAAAAAATGAAAAAAAAATTCTCTCCAAAGTTTGCATTGCTGTAACTCAAGTATTAAAGATATCAGAATCAGAATTAGCTTTATTCGCCAGGTGTGTGCAAACACACTAGGAATTTGTTGTGGGGTTTTTTTTTTTACCAGGTGCTCCTGGTACATACACACATGCATACACATCTGACATGAGAACAGAAAAAAAAACATTTAAATAGTAAGACTTAACAAAAAATAATGTGTATATCATAATGCCTATTAGATTTTGGGTCTTAACAAACTTGGTCAAAAACCAAATGTGGGTCACTTTGCATACAGATTTTTTTTTCTTTAAAAGAGTAAATGGAATCATGGGTAATCTTATTTTATGTTTCACATTGCTCAGACTTTACCTGGAGTTAACAATTAATGCTGGCTATTCATAATCTGATTGGTCACATTTGCGTACTTGCAGTGTCAGCAGTCATGACTAGATAAGCACAAATTCACATTTGCTTTTCAACCATTGAAAATGGATAAGGTTCAACATTTTGGACATGGAGCCGGATTGAGATCCACATATCTCTGGGATTGAACCATATAGGGACTTGAAAATGAAGGTTCCAAAAGAAAAAAAAAGGAATTAGAATCTAAAATCATATTGTAGTATCTTTAATATTTCTTGAGTTACTGGCACACATACTTTGGAAAAAGAATATTTATGACACTTAGACAGGTATGTTTTATGCAATTGTTTTGATAGAGGGAAACAAGATGCAGTACATTATTAGTTTCAATATTATTTGTTCTTCAGAAAGTTTTTCAGAAAAAAGTATTATCTGTATGCAAAGGGACTCATTTGATTTTTGACCACTAAAAATGTGTACAATTTAATTTACTCCTGGAGCCATATTGAGATCCATATATCTCTGGAACTCAACCACATAGAGCTTTAAAAATTAAGATATCAGGCCAGCAAACTTTGGAGAAAAAAATTGAAAAGTGCTTTTTTCCCCATTTTTGAACGGTCACCGTTGACAACAAAGATTGTTAAAGTCAAAATATTTTTCTAACAGATCTACCAATCTCTGTGTAAAAGTAACGTTATGATGCTGCCATCTTTCTAAAGTATTTTTTAACCCCCTGTAATTTGGCCAAATCTCAAGTGAAAATTGTCATTTTGACCCCTCCACAAAATAGTGGATTACTCCGTAAATATGTATCCATGACATTTCATCACTTTCCTTACTATATATGTTTATATTCTTTCAGAAAAAAAAAAATATTGCCAAAATCAAAAATGTTAGCATGTCTCTGCTTTTCTAATGCTTGATTGCAAAAGTTTTTCTTTTTTTTAAAGTTAATTGCATAACACTTTCTTTGCTCAAGGTGCAAAATTCAAGTCGCGTGATTGACTAGATTACAGATTAGCTGTTATTGCTTTAAAATAAAATAATTACTGGACCCATATATATTTTGTGAAGATACTTCATAATATGCATTTCAATCTTTTTTTTTTTTTTGGTTACCTCTTCTCTGCCTGTGTGGATTCCCTCTACATCTGTGTATCACGAGTTCAGTTACTGTAGGACAAACAATGTTTACTAGGCCACTGGGTCACAAACATCAGATTAAAGCAGCCCAAATACGATTGTGTAACCAGCCCTATCTGCATCAGAAAAATGTCAAAAAACATTTCAACGGCCAAAACACTTTGAAACACTTATTTGTTGAAATCAGCACTTTGATTTTATTATGGTAGATAGTGAGTGACTCAAGTAACATCTTCAAAACACAAAGATCATTCACCAAAATGATGAGAACCATCAAAGACCCTTTTAAGATCCGTCTGGACCTCCTCGAGTTACACAACCCCTCTATGTTAAAAATAAACTGCACAATATATTTAACTAGAATTTCCTGTCGTGTTTTTAATCTGTAGTTTGTTTCCGTTGCATTATCTGTTCAGAAGGTTAGTTTAATTTGCATTGAGGATTTGTTTGTTACATACCTGTTAAGGACTCCATTTTGATGTCCATTTTTCTATTTTCCTCCTCTTCTTTTTGTCTTTATTACCATTTATCCACTGGACAGCTACACCTGAACTGCCACCAGAGCAAGAGCTCACGAGCCAGATAGACTTCCCAGCTGAACCTCGTTCACTGACTGTCTGTTTGCTTTGCTTCTTGCATCCAGCATGTGTCTTTGAGCACATCAGCTGTGGGTGTATATGATCTACATTTCTGTGCTCTCATTGGCTCTGCTGAATGATGCATTTGCAAATCAGGAAACAGAAGCTGAGCTGCCTTATGTAATACCACATGCTGAGGCCAGGGCCCATTCGGGTGGGTTCATGATGGCCCTCTGCACTGTCCCCTGCTCTGCGTCTTTTCTGTCAGTGCGCCGTCAAACATGTCAAAACACTTTGTTGACAGCAGCTTATTTTAACAGCATGTCTTTTGCTGAGAAGTTTCTCTTGAATTTTATTCCACTTATTCCAAGGAACAGAACCACACAAAACAGCCAAGATTTTGACCCAGTGCTTTGTGAGCCCTGTATTCTGTCAGGAGGCCCCGTATTGAGTTACATGCGAGTAGGTACATGGTTGATGTTGCTTCATTCACACAGGACATGGCTTGTCCAATCAAGTGCATTGAAATCCTGTGCTGCTGTACTCAAGTCTGTGATCAGCCAAGCAAAAGGCATTTTCACATAAGAATGACATTTACATTGAATAGTGCTGTTGTGTGATTGACTGTACAAATAAACAAGAAATCGGAGCTATCTTTTTACAGATTGCCATGTGAAAATCCATAGAAGCACATGGATTGCTGCAATTCGCAGAAACAACTGGAATCCAGGCACTCAAATGTGGATTTGCACTTGCCATTTCATGTCATGTATGTTGAATCTTGGGGTAAAATCATACCCTAGGCTATATATTGTATTGACTATTCATCAGTTAAATATCTTGCATCTTATATTCAACTGTAAAGTTTTTGTCAGCATTTAGTGTTCTACAAAGGGGGCTGTTTTAGCTAAAACAAACCCAGTTTTCCTGGTAAGTGGTTACTTGACAAAGCTAGTTTAGATAGATAGAGGAGTAATTAAATGAACTGACAGTAACAGCTGACAATTATCTAGATAACTTTACAATTTTGACTAAATATATTGAAACAACTGAAAAACATTGGTGCCCTCATCTCTTTAATTTTGCCAAAATGTTTTATCTTGATCAAGTCAAGTCAAGTCACCTTTATTTATAAAGCGCTTTATACAATACAGATTGTGTCAAAGCAGCTTTACAGTGTTGAAAATAGTTTGTCAATAATGCAAGAGGACAATAACAAAGAGTCATTTTTCAGCTAAAGTCAGTTCATTGATGATTCAGTGGTCATCATCCATTTCAGCTCTCCTCCAATAGTGTCTGTGCAATCAGTCAAGCGTCCCCTACTAAGCAAGCCAAAGGCAACAGTGGCAAAAAACCAAAACTCCATCGGTGACAGAAATGGAGAAAAAACCTTGGGAGAAACCATGCTCAGTCGGGGGGTCAGTTCTCCTCTGACCAGACGAAACCAGCGTGACGTGGTTTAATTCCAGGCTGCAGCACAGGTCAGATTGTGCAGAGGACTCGTCTGAATCTTGTGGTCTGAATCTTGTGGCACGATGGGCGTTGAGGTCTTCGCAGGGGATCGGTCTCTGGGGAGCATTAGTGTCATGGTTCGATGAAATTCAGGGCTGTAGAGGTCGTCTCTAGGTGCTGATCCACCATCTGATCTGGATACGAACTGGATCCGTATGGCTACGGAATAAGAATGAAAGAGACTAATATTACCGTAGATGCCATTCTTCTTATGATGCAGTGAGTACATCAGAAGTGTTTAAGGGAAGTGTTCCTGATTCTGACTGACCTAATTAATGCAGCCTAACAATCCTTTAACGGATTTGAATTATAGAAATGTGTTAGTGTGTTATGTGTAAACCAGGTTAAAAAGATGGGTTTTTAATCTAGATTTAAACTGACAGAGTGTGTCTGCCTCCGGAACAATGTTATGTAGATTGTTCCAGAGTTTGGGTGCTAAATAGGAAAAGGATCTGCTGCCCGCAGTTGATTTTGATATTCTAGGTATTATCAAATATCCAGAGTTTTGATATCACAGCGGACGTGAAGGACTATAATGCGATATGAGCTTGTTCAAGTACTGAGGTGCTAAACCATTCAGGGCTTTATAAGCAATTATCAAGATTTAAATATCTATACGATGTTTAATAGGCAGCCAGTGCAGTGTTGACAGAACCAGGTTAATATGGTCACACTTCTTGGTTCTAGTAAGAACTCTAGCTGCTGCATTTTGGACCAGCTGGAGTTTGTTTATTAAGTGCACAGAGTAACCACCCAATAAAGCATTACAATAATCTAACCTTGATTGGAAGACATTGAAATGGTCTTGAATTGCAGTGTCATCTGCTTAGTTATTTTAGCTGTGCAAAAACAGTTCATTATGCTATTATAAACATGAGTTTGAAGTGCGAATAGTTTAACTGTTTAATGGACTTTGTTATTTGTTGTTATGTACCTCTAGCAGCTGTCTCACTCATTCACAGAAAATAGCTTACTTTCACATTGAAAAGTATGTTTTTTTTCTTTCTAAGAAAACTGAATTTAAAACCAGAATACAGTAGCTCATATAATGAAAAAAAAGCTAAAAAAAAGGGTTACCAGTGGCTGTGTTCAGGGTTAGGTTATATATATATATATAGATATATATAATATATATATATATATATATATAATATATAATAACAGTATATATATATAATATATATTATAGATATATATAATTTATTATATATAAACAGTGTATAAAGATATAAAACAGTAAATTCATTCCTAAAAATTCCTATGCATGATGGCTAGAGTAGACTGTGGTGTTTGAAAGAGCTCCTGTATCAAAGAGGAAAGCTTTCTTCTTTAACTATGACCTAATTCTGTGAGCAATGTTGACCTAGAAATGTCAGTGATTCATATCTTACCATTATAAGCATCTTCTATTTAGCCAGTGCACATTTACAAATTGTACATTTTGTCATATGTTTTATTTACAATTTTGTGTGTGTATGACTTTTTATTACCATTTGGTTTCAAGTATGCACTCGTTCTCTGTGTGACGCTGAAAGGTAATAGGATGCAATGGCAGCTGGTGGGTTTTAAAATAGAGGAACACTAAATTGTACTGGTTTAATGCTCTCCTATCATGGATTTCTGATTGTTTGCTTTTGCTTAACTGCTGTAAAAAAAAAATGTTTTTTTACATTTAAATAGACAAATTGACATTATGGTTGTAATTACATCAGCAGATGCAACATGTTCACAAGAAAGTACAGCAGAGTTTCTGACTTGAGTAATATTTGATGGTGAAATTAATTAATATTGAACTGTCCTTCCATTTTCCACCTCAAAATCTTGTGTAGGCTGTGACTGACGAGCTACCACTGATAGGATTTAACTCCCAAAATAATGTCCAGGTCATATTTCACCCCAAAATCAAAAAGAAATGAATCAAGATAGAGACCTTAAATGAAGAGCTAGAACAAGGTCTTGGGCAAAGCATGGTGTCAACAAGACAGACTCGCTGTAGCATGATGGTAAGGTGTAGGTAGTCACACACAAAACAAGGAGCGGAAATATAAATCCCTCCTTTAAACTTTAAATCAGAGTTACCCGAGTGCTTCAGGAGGAACTAACAAACCTTTTCAATGCTTACCTTATGCATAACATTTAACATGTTTAATTCAATTTTAATGAAATTAATGTATTTT
Source organism: Sinocyclocheilus anophthalmus (assembly GCA_018155175.1). Classification (NCBI taxonomy): domain Eukaryota; kingdom Metazoa; phylum Chordata; class Actinopteri; order Cypriniformes; family Cyprinidae; genus Sinocyclocheilus; species Sinocyclocheilus anophthalmus. The sequence continues at coordinate 23,732 of JADLZN010008465.1, read as the reverse complement.
TATGTTTGGATGGGATGTCCTCTCGTGGCCAATTGAGGATAAACACTGACAATCTATGAGGCCATTGTAGAGCAATGGTTTTAAATCTCAAACTCTATATTGAATTATATTATATTAACTATAATCTGCAATGCTGCACTTACACTCTAAAGTGCATTTGTGATATGCATGGTGAACAAAATGAGTTATTGCGCTCGGCTAGACATAAAGTGCTGTGCCAGTCAACACCATCATGGTGCTGAAAGCTTCCTGGGATTCATTCGGTTCCCACTCTTCACGTTAACTGACGTGCAAGGTTACAAAGCTGATGCTTTATACTGAGAGAGAGAAAAAATCCTCCTGTGAGCCATTACTGTTTCTCCTCAAGAGTTCATAAGACCGCGGTAAACCACAATGACTGTGCTGAAGGAGGAAGACTAAAAGGTTTCTGGGTGGATTGCCAGCAGTAATACACCCCATGTAAAGCTTAATAGGACATGTGAGATTTTCTGCTCTAGTTTTCTAGCAGTTTCTCTTTCTGGTATTTATCTCATGTCACCACAAGCGAGAGCTGGAAGTAAATGCTGCGCATATATAAATACATATATGGGTTAGATACATTAGAGGCGTGTATGTAGTTGCTGATTCTGTGTCCCCTCCCACCCGAGCTCGAGCGCACTGAATGCGCAGGAGAGAGAGAGAGAGAGAGAGAGAGAGGGTGATGATGCCGGAGGAAGATCAGCGCTGAGCGGATCTTTATATAATTGCGTCCACTGAGTTTATTGTAATTATAAAACATAATCGGCCTGCTCGCTAGACCCAGCCATGGGTAACGAGGCGAGCCTGGAGGGCGGTGAAGGGGCCACTATGGTGGGGATGTCGGTTTCAGCACCGAGCTCTGGACAGCTCCTGAAGCCCGTCAATGGCGCGGCGGCCGGCGCTGGAGCATCCCTCGAACCCATGGCGGGGATGAGTAGGTAAGACCAAGGCTCGCTTTCCTACCAGATTATTCTACAGCATACGCTGAAAGGCCATCGTGTCTGCATGCGTTTTCCTCCTCGAACGAGATCTACGATTTGACAGCGAGAAGCCGAGTGATTGATTGTGAGCGGAACGGAGGATGCTGTGATGCTTGTTTCTAGGCTACGGTCTCTGATCACGAACATAAGTGTTCAGTTCACTGCGGAGGGGAATTCAAGACGGGGTTTCTGATGTGCTGACGTCGTCAGATCCGAGAGATCGACACACCTGAGCCTCAAGATGACAAACTGAGAAACCAAAAGGATGCTGAGAGAGAGAGAGAGCGAGAGATGGTCGTGTGAATGAGAATTGTGCTCACATGCGTTTGAATATTTTCTCCACCAAGAATCACAAACACAGCGTCATATTTGATGTTGGTTGTTCGTGAAATTATCAGTCATCGCTCCTTATGAGATTTGTCATGCATGCTACAGAAGTCTGCTGAATATATAGCGAAGAACTACGCAGCCATCTATCATCACTTATACACCTGAATGACTAGAAACACATGATTTCATTTCTTAAGATTCTTGTCGTTACTGTTGGCTGCTGAAGTGTGTCTGTGCATGAGTCGATTTCTCTATGAATCCTCATTCAGATATTACGGACAGCGAATATTGCTTTCTGCAAATGGCTGTCGGTATGTGATGCAGAGTAGCTACAACTGTAAGTGCTTTCACATGAAGAATTGATAGCACTGCAAAACACGCACAGCAGCTCATTCATCCGTTCATCAGCAGCTCGACGGAGGAGTGACTCATATTTACATCCGAGGCTATATCTGATCTCTGGTGTAAGATCACTCACTACCATCACACAGCCATCCCTCACTACCACAGCACATCTGTGTTTTTATTCCGTCGACGATGGCGTGGAGAAGTCTTGCTTTTCCTTTGCGCTCGAGTGATCCCTTAAACACACACGCGCACACTCCGCGCCTGCTTCATTCATTCCGCTCGCTGCAGATTGGATGGCGATGGCCCATGAAACTAGTTCAAACGCTTTCATTTATGCGAAATTGTAATGTAATCTTTTGTAAACTGTATTTGTATTGTATTGCAATTATGAAAGTTATTCTTGCAGCATAGGCCTGTGAGCAGCAGTTAAAAAATCAGTCCATTGGGCATTTTAATTCCATTTTTACGTACGTTATTATAAGACATTTATTTATAATGTAATACAGTTGCTGTCACCAAATTAATATGGTATTGTCAGGGATGATTACAATGGCACATGTGAAGTTTCATGTCAATATACCAGTGGGTGGCAGAGATACAGGCCTTGCTGTTGTCTTTCCATCAAATTTGCTAATAAAGTTTCAGATCTATTATAGCCAAAATGGTCTGATGATGATCTGAGCCAAATTTGCTGGAGATCCAGTGAACACTGTAGAATGAACACTGGCTGTGTCAAATTCGCTACCATACCCATAGTGCACTATTTGAAGAGAAGACATTTTGTAGTTCTGTCCGAAACCATAGCTAACACTACTGAGTGCACTCATTCGGCCCCATAATGCACCACAATGCTGAGTGTACAACCGATGTGCACTAGAGAATGCCTAGAATGCAATGTGTGGGTTGTGGAAAATTAAATTCCTGTGTCCACAGCTGAATCACACAGGTGTAAGTTTCCCTTTAATGTATTAGAAAATGAATTAATTACAGTTTGTACAAGCCATTTTCCATGTCAGATTTCAATACAGATCATTTCGTTTCTCCCGGAGTTTGGCACTGCAAGCACAACCACACAGTCAGTCTTTTTATTTTATTAATAAACAGCAAGCATAAACTATGCAAAAGTGGCACCCCTTCCAGCGCACTCCATGTCCAAATTCACTCTCTCTTTTTCATATAATGTTTTAAGTGGACAAACAGTGGGGTGATTTTTGGATACGGGGACTGACAATGAAATTCAAAATGGCGGACAGGCATTGGGAAAAGTTTGGAGGGGATTTGAAGATCTCATCAGCCCTGAAAATAATGGATTATGAGATACCGACAAAGCTTGCAATGGAATAAAATAAAACAAAACTGACTTTATCAAGAACCATTTTCTTACGCAAATATGGCTGAGAAGTGCGAACCTTTCAGTGGAAATTATAATATTTAAGGCTTGTGTTTAAAAGGCTTTTTACATGGTACATGCTGTGTGTAGATACCTTTCGAGACACATGAGAATCAGTGTGGAAATGCAAGCAGTTGCCATGGTAACAAACATTGTGGTCTGCCTGTGCTAGTGAGTGAAAACATCCTGCATCTGAGGCATTTACTGTATAAATATTGCATCAGAGTGTCTATTCACACCAAGTGCAAATAGCCCACCTTGTTGACAGAGGCTAATTACTGTAAACTAACTCTGCCCACCACGCATTGCCTGGTATTATGGAGAGTGAAAACGGCTGAATTACATTTTGACGCGACCAACATAACTTCGAATCTGCCTTTTCCGGATGCCATTCTTCTCCCTATTGCCGGCATGTCAGTTTTTTTTATGTGTGTGTGTGTGTATGTATACATATATACAACAGTATAGATATATATATATCCTAATATGAGTGAAGAAAATTGGAAATAAAGAGTCTAACAATTATTTTATAGATGTGTAATTAAAATCTCATTGATCAGATGGACTGGCATATCGACTGCAACATACGAAGCTCATTTTGTCACCAGGCTCAAAACCATAGCTCCCTTTCTGCACCTTTGAGGATCTGTTGCTATTTGTGTAATTCATGTTGAATGCTATAATAGCTTCTGCTATATTGTATGCTGGGTTAAATGACAAGTATTTTAAGGTTTGTGAGCAGTTTGCTTTTATTATGATTTTTTAGTTGTTACACTTTGTTATTCGGAGCATAGCTGAACTAAATGCACCGTCACATGACACAGCATAGTCCCTGTTGTATTATAACCACATAAAATAGAAATATAATTTGATCGGTAGTGAATAAAGGCATCTCTGGTTGGTCAATGACATGCTGAGGCTACAAAAATATACAAGGGCTGTCCGGAAAGTATCCACCCATGTAATATGAAAAATACAAGATGAGAGATACGATATGACGGAAACGGCCGCAGCTATGGACAACCGCTGATTGGCAGCTTCATCACGACAATGCGCCCACCCATGCATCACGTCTCGTGCAGAGTTTATTTGTGACTTTTGGTCTTTTCCCAAAACTAAATTCACCTTTGAAAGGGAAGGGATTTCAGACCGTCAATGAGATTCAGGAAAATACAACAAGGCAGCCGATGGCGATTCCAACAAAGGATTTTGCAGAATGTTTTGAACAGTGGAAGAGACACTGGGAGGTCACAAGGTGCGAGGCGCCATTGTCCTATGTACAATGTTTCTTGTATCCTCTTGTCTCTATTTTTCATATTGCACGGCTGGATACTTTCCGGACAGACCTCGTAGACTCATTTTGTCTTTCGCGGTGGGTGCCTTTAGCAGTCATGCATTATAAATCGGCATGATTCTCATGAACTAGCTTGGCAAGCAGCACAATTGCACGTACCGTGTAAAATCCTCAGGGCCCACCACTCTACACATTTTGTACATTGCTCTTATCAGACACACTCAGTTCAGTTAATAGAGCTTTCTCTTAATGAAATGATGATCTAAATAAGACACAAAATGGTGACTCCCCAGGACCAGGAGCGGAAATCCAGTGGTGTAAAATGGCTTTAATACCTTCAGTTCACTCTCAACATTGCTTGATGTATAAGCTTACTGTACTATGAGTGTTGGATTAAATAATAAGTTATTCTATCGAATAATTAGGCTGGAAGGCTGTATATCATGTATGACATGTAATATCCATAACCACTGATAGCAGAACATCATTGTGTCCCAAAAACCCTCAGCATCATTCACATGCATTCAAACATGGCATGCCAAGATTTGGGTCTTGATCAGAGCAGGTCTCCTAAAAAGGAAATTTGGATCTGTGTTATAGTGCATAGCCTACAGTAAGGGTTTAGCACATAGACAGCAGACTCCATTTTTATGCGTGCATGATCGTTTGCCACATTGTTTCCTGTTCCTATAAACTCAGTTAAGTTACCTAAGTTAGGTTTCAACACCCAGCATACAGCTTTGCAACACTCTACAAGATCCATAAGAACAGACTTACCTTAGAGTTGCTGGTTGAGAAACTACAAATGATGGTGTTCTACAGATACTGGAGACTGTAGTCTCACTAAGTGTCTGTGACAGAGGTGGCAGCTCAAGCTGCGTGAAAGGAAAGCCAAGCATAATAAGCGGCTGGTGTTTGGGCAAGGCTAATGGCTGGACCCACCAGACATTTACATTTAGTCATTTAGCAGATGCTTTTATCCGAAAGCAACTCACAAATCAGCAACATCACAAGCGATTTAACAGTACACAATTTCAAGTTTTAACAGTAGGCTAAAGTAGACAAGCTAGAGAAGAAGTGAACTGCTCTTCCATGAATATTTTCATCTAATGTACTCTGTTTCTTGAACAATACAACTGAAGCCACAGCTTTCTAAAGCTCTGCTGCATTTTATTTCTAACTGAATTGTGGCTGGACAATAACATTCTTACTCAGGAGCTCAGCTAGACAGACTGCCTACTTTTGGCAGAGACAGAAATTGATTACAGTGCATCAACCAAAGGGTCTGTAAGCAAAGACTGTTGAATATTCATCAATGATGTTTCATCTCACTCCCTACCAAGGGAATTCTGTTTGCGTCCCTCTGAAGCTATGAGCTAGCTTCCCACCCTTAGGTTACAGAATTTGCCCTGTTAGCTAACGCTGCATTCCATTTACCCCGTAAGTCATATTTCAGAGCTGGGAATTACGCCACAACCGACTTGACGACTTGCGAAAAGCAAGATGGACACAGCCATTGATATCAATCGATAAAAGCACATAAAAAAAGTGGTATTTTGCACCGATAAGGCCAACAGTTCATCTCCACAAACAGAGGTTGTATAGTATTGTGTGCCACTGAGTTTAAGAAAACAAACAGAAATGCTAATAAACAATATATTATTACTGTTGCACTGAGCAGCCATATTGGATTCTGAATTCATGGTACAGTTCATCCGAGTTTCCGAGTTGAGAGACTTCCGAGTTCCGGGACTTATAATTTCTGACTTCTGAATACAAATGGAACGCACCATTAGATCCTCCCCTGAATGAGCTGTACATGGCCTGCTATGTTTATATACTCACTCGAGCAACTAATGGAAACAAAAGAATGTTTCATTTATATGGTAAACAATCAAAATGTTCTGTTGTTGGCTGTAAGAATGAATATAAGAATGTTCATTTAGTCCTGGCAGTAATATCTGAAGTACCAAATACTTATGTTATGCTAACCATTTTACATCAGACTGCTTTGTAAACAGGGGTCAATACTAGGCAGGATTTGTATCAAAGTTATTCATAAAAGGACATATCTATATCAACTGTCCACGAGCCAACATCATGTCCAGAAGATATATTGCGCTTTATACTTTGTGCATGTTTGCAGTTCAGTTTGTGAATGTGCTTATCAGTACGTTGCATGGCTAATGTTGGTAAAATTACCATTGTCTCTAATTGTGTACAAACCAGAGCTATATAGTCATTTTAATGCTTGGAAGTTTTAAGATTTTGTGTATATTCCAACTGATCTGAACTAGAGAATAACAAAGTTTGGCCTGAGCGCCATTTAAAGACAATGACTGTGTAGTCACTAATGCAGTGATGTCTATATATACACACATCAGCTCACACATGTGTGTCATTGCATTGTACAATTAAGTAATTCAGGAAAAAAAAAAACAGTGAAATACCAGTGTTTTTTCATTAAAGTGTTTGATGAAAATTTCTGTAAAATATTTCCCCCCTTTTTTAAATTAAATTTTTTTTTTTTCAATTGGTAGTAATACAACCTGTCATTTGAAATTTTTTTATTTGTACTTATCTAAAATCATCTTTTGTAAAACATTTAATGAAAATGTCCGTAAAAGATTTGTGCATGTTATTTAAATTAGGATATATTACTTTAATTTTGTTTTTTGTCATTTGCCCGGTTTCTTATCTTTCAATTTTTTTTTTTACAGTGATACAAAACATGGTCAGAAAACATATTTGTGGAAAATATATATACATAAATATATTTTGAAATATTTTAAATATTTTTTTGGTCATTTTTTGTATATTTTTAAATAAATGTAAAAAAAAATATATATAATTTGAAAATCTATTTTTTTGCTTTTAGTGGCATCCCTTAAAAATTTTAGAAAATAAGGTCAATTTTGATTGCCAACTTTATTGTCGGATGGCTGTTGCAACAGTGATGATAGAGGAATTTTTTTAATCAGCCCTAAAGTAATTAATGCCAAGTTCTGTCTTGAAACTCTAGATGGCGCAGACCAATAGTTCCTTAACTCAATCTGATAGCAATCATATCATTATCTACGTAGCACAGTTGATTGGTTTCTGTTGCATCAGCAGCCATTGACCTTGCTGCTCAATGTTTAAATACTTGGCATTGTTTGTTGCTAGCAGTCTGCAGCACGCTTTCAGAAACTCTCCACCTTCCCCAGCTCCACCTGTATAGATCTGCTACAGGGGTAATTCAAGTATGATGTGTGCAGCAGCAGCAGTGTTTTACCTGTTCATGTATCTGTGAAGTCTCTGTACTTGCTCTACAGCAGCATCAGTGTAGCAGATCTATTCTGCAAAGACAAAATACATTGACATTGCCATATCCATTTCCATGCCAATTTCTCAGAGAGCCATCATGAGAGAGCATAATGTTCCCCCTACATTTTATAGGAAAAATGTATTATAGCAATGCGCTAATATGGACTGAATGTGTATTCCTGCATTACTCCTCTAACCCATTAACCTATTAAATCGTGTGCCTTTGTTTTTATTATCTATAATTTTGAACTTGGTCTTGCAGCCTTTTAACTGTGGACAAACAAGTTAAATGATAACAAAAAACAGCTAGACATGACCACACAGACAAGAAAGATTAAAGCTAGGTGGAATCCCTTGTGTGAAGCCCCATCTGTGCTTTTTTTTTCGGTTCACATGCATGGAAAGCAATGAAAAGCAGCCAGTCACGGAGTGAAATGTAATTTGTGTATAAGGTTAGAGGCATTCATGTTATTATGTGCCTTACTTTGAAGCTGATAATGATGACTCAATGATGCACTTCTGTGGTCGTTTTCAGTTACAAAATTAGATTGAGCAAGTAATTAGTAGAGGAAGATGAATGCTAAGGTGAGTTGGTGCTGCTATAGTGAGCAGTCCCCTTTGATGGTCAACACAAGCACCACACTGTTGAGGTAGAACCTATAGCTCCGTTGCTCTGTCTTTCTCAACTCATTAGGTATTATTTCACTTAGTGGACAGTTTGAATGGACAGTAAATAACAAGGAAACTTCCAAGATCAGGCTCCCCAAAATGGGAACGGCTGTCCCTTTTTTTTTTTTACATATAGAAATAACTAATCCATTATGTGAGTCATATACTTATATTAATAACCTTATAAAAGTTTTCAAAAAAAAAAAACACTGTGCTTTCAGATGCAGTAAAAATAAAGAAGTGCCTCTGAAAAGTGTCCGAAATTATAGGTGCATTCCTGCTAAAGTGTACTTCAAAGGGTATTTTGCTATCTTAAATGAGATTCCAATTCGAAAGGAGCAGGTTGGTTACACTTTATTTTGATGGTACCCTTTAGATCAGGGTTCCTCAAATCTTGCCCTGGAGAGTTTAGCTCCAACCCTGACCAAACCGCCTACCTGTGATTTTCTAATGATCCTGAAGACATTGATTAGCATGCTCAGGTGAGTTTGATTAGGGATCAAAACGTGGATCTCGTGGGCCAGATTTGAGGATCCCTGCTTTAGATATTCAGTTGACTGCATGTAATTTTGCAACATAGGGTGTTTCTCAAACGGAAGGCTGCATCCTACCGAGGCTGCGTTCTTCCGAGTTCAGTCATTCAGAGGCTTGTAGGCTAGAGTGTGACGTGACATGTGGCCAAGTATGGTGACCCATACTCGGAATTAGTGCTCTGCATTTACCCATCCAAAGCGCACACACACAGCAGTGAACACACACACACCGTGAACAAACACCCGGAGCAGTGGGCAGCCATTTATGATGCGGCACCCAGGGAGCAGTTGGGGGATCGGTGCCTTGCTCAAGGACACCTCAGTCATGGCATTGAAGGTGGAAAAGAGCTGTACATTCACTCCCCCCACCTACAATCCCTGCCGGTACGAGACTCGAACCCACAACCTTTGGGTTATGAGTCCGACTCTCTAACCATTAGGCCATGACAAAAAGAGTCCTCCTTGCCTCGTTAAACGCTAGAATGAGACAGTATAGTAAAGTGAGCGTGGCTATGTCACACATGTTCCCGCCCTCACCATCATGGCACAAAAACACTAATAAAACTTAGTTTTGGAAAAATACTTTGTATTACAAATCATTATATTATTTGGCTTTCCATTAATGCAATACAATGAATCACAGTCGTCTAGTCTCCCCGTGGCTTAAATTATTGACAGCTTAGCATTTAGTAAGTAATTTACACCAAAACAAAAGATAACATCTATCCTTTCATATCCGAAAGCATTATTTTTGTCTTACATTGCATAAATTCAGGCAAGCTCAGTACTGACTCGTTTTTCATCAGTTTACTTTCATGAAATGGAATGGGTACAAAGGATTGTGGGTGATTGAAGGTCGCGGAGGATACATCCCATGCATCCTTCAAATTCAGCTGAATGAAGGCTGCCTTTCAAGGTTCCTTGCGATTGAGACGGCCTTCAGTGACGTTTGATGACGTGGCAGGCGAGATATGCAGCCTTCCTTTTGAGAAACACCCATAATGTCAAAGGACCCACTTTAGATTAAGTGTGCAATGTAGTTAAAATCTTAAAGGTGTATTCAGTAGCTTGGTGCTAATTTAAGAAGTCTTACACATGAAGAGATAAGAGTTTTTGTGAAGAGTCATCTGAATAGTGTAAATTCACATGACATTAAAACGGTTTATGATTATGTTTTGTGCAGGTGGCTCCTCAGTATATTTCGCCATGTCGCTGTTTTACTAAACGTTGGAAATAATCCTTATGCTCACTGACGTCTGTATTGTGGTGTTGTACATGGGGCCCAGAAAACCTAGTGATGCCACTGAGAAAATAACCAAAAGACAGAAATGCAAGTAGTAAAAGAGTAAAGCATACACAAGGTGGAAAAATTTATTGACCGAGAAAATTACTTCCCCACCAAGTTTTTTTTATTTTTATATAGCTGGACAGGAAAGGGAATTAATTACTGTGTATACCACAACGTATAAATGTATCAACTCACTAGTTTTAATGTAATTTACATAAAACTCGGAGATAGTCATGTTGATCCATGGCAGTGCAGCACCATTGTGGTGTCAGTACTAAAGCTGAAGAACTGGATGTGTCTGTCATTATGTGTCTGGTCCGTCTTGCGTTAGCTGGCTAGAAGCTGTTTGCTCAGCAAAGCATGTTTATATTCAAGGGTGACTCAAGAAGTACCAAAGTATATTTCACATTTCTTCCAGATGTACACAAGTTTTCCTAAGCTCAAGTCACACCCAATTCACACCATGAGCTTTGATGAGTTAAATCAGGTGTGTTGAATGAGGAAAGCATCCATGTGCATGTGCAGTGATGGGATCTGCACAGATTTGGTCTTTATGAGCTAATCAGTGTGCATTCATTCATTTCATAGATCAGTTTCTTGTCACACCTGCAATCTATTTTCATCATTGAGGCATGTGTGCTACAGCAGCAGCCTTATTTGAGATTCAAGATTCAGTCAGACTAAAGTTGGGCATACACTGTGTAATTTCAGCAATGTTTCTGTTAAATGCTAACTCCCACTGTACGAGTAAATCGCATGCGATGTCAAGCCAAGCTCAGGATTTATGTGCTCACACTATATGGTCTGATCATCGAGCTGCAACTTGACTGCTCACACTATATGTGCGAAATAAACACATGAGATCCTCCGAATCTGGAAAACGGTGTAGCCTCCATGGCTTCCGTCCAAACCACACGCTGTGTCACCATGGTTTTGTTTCTGTTCTCACGCAGGTGCAGTGAGGGAAAAAACACTGTGTTTAGAGCAGTCGGTTTGTAGCTCTGCTTCAACTGTGCGATACCCTCACGAGTGGTGAACAAAATTTCTGACATGAAATTGGCTCAAAATCAGATGAAAATCACAATGTATGTGCAGCTTAAGATAAGGGAGTCAACCTGTGTCCGTACACAGAAGAGTGATAGTATGAAGGAGTCTAAAATCTTGGCACAATTTGCTGCTCCAGCTCAAAGACAGACATGTTTAAATGCATGTAAAGGTTCAGAAGTACACTTTCCAGTGCTAAATCAATTATAGTGACGATCATACAATGTATATACGTACACTACTGTTAAAAATTTTTTAGATCAGTAAGATTTTTAAAATGTTTTTATATATTGGCCCCTGTCCAATATGTCACCTTGTGATTACCCATAGGTAGATGCCTCATTCGACAGCTCCAATCACGTAGCTGCATCCCTCACCTGCAACAGTCAACTTGACGTCATTAACCATAATAATCAATGACCATTCAAAGATGCCACAATCCTGCACAACTGATGGTTGTAAAAACCACCAGGATTTAAATTCCAGAAAAAACGGGATAATGCGAGAGAGGGGCCGAACCATAGATATGTAAGGATTGTGGCATCTTCGAATATTCATTGATTGTTATGGTGAATTATGTCAAATTGACCCTTCCAATTTGGCGGATGGCTTACGCATAGTGGCCCATAGAAACAGTCGCTAATGAGGCATCTACGTGCACATATCTAAGGTAATTCCCTATCCCCATACCAGGAAACCCAGAAGTATATCTAAGGAATTTACAGCAGTTTCAGGGATCTAAATAAAATAATGTTGTCTTTCGTTTTACTAATACACGTTTTCTTATTTTTGTAAAGGATGTCTAAAATGGCACAGCTTAAATCTAATATATCCGTGTCGAATATATGGAGCTGATTTCGTCATCAAAACAGCCTGTAAAATGCTTGCATTGGTTGATTAATTAGACCTTACCTTATTTATTTATGTAATGAGATAAATTCACATTTATTATGATTTTGACCTAGATTCTTACCAGATTTTAAATGTATAAAATTTAAAGGGGACAATTAAATTTTGGTATTGTAATAGTCACGCTTAACATATTTTCATTAATTTATAATTGTCATTTTGTCTAATTTTCTAAAGATGTGTTCCATTTATCATAAAGTTTTAACATTTGAATGATATGATCGACAGTTCTCCATATGCAGTAGCAGTATTATTCACAGAACATGGCATGGACCTTCAGGCCTTGTTCATCAAGACAATTTTATATGAATGTGTCCACCTCCTCCGGATACTCAAAATGAATAAAAAGATTTTTCATGCTTGATCCGATCCTCCCTCCAGGTAGTCTCTGATGGCATTCTGTTGATTTTTACTGTCCATCTGGAGAAAGGCAGGCCCTGCCACCTCCCCACGGAATAACTCACGGTGCCTCTGTATCCAGCACCATGCTGGGCCAATGTCCTTTATGAACTTACACTTTACGTTCTCTTCGCGCACCTGTTAAAAAAAAGAGAATACACACGTATACACTAAAAAGTATTTACCTCATCATGGTAGATTCTACATACAAACATATTTATGAGCAAAAAAATTTTTTAAACCACAAAAATCAATCAGTATCTAGATAAATGCTTCCAGCATACCTCCATGCACCACTGCATGGCTTATGTGGTCCTCCAAGTGAATTGTAATGAGTAATATTCTTTACTGGTGAAACTGCAGGAGGGACCCCTCATCCTGGTAGAACTGCTCTTTTCTTTAGGTTTGGACCGAAAATACGTAGAATGCTGTAAAGCATGACAAACAAACACTGACAAACATTATGTGATCTTTCTATTAATATAGAAGGATACAAAGATCATTTATCACATACACATACACACATATACTTAGCTAGCAGTGTTGCAAAATAATAAACAAAAGACTCTAAGTAGCCTATGCGAAAGAAAAAGGAAACAAATGACAGCAGTCTTCCCTGACTCCCTATCTAAAGCAAAAACAGGAGAAAAATTAGTTTTATTTACAATAAAGAAAAAAAATCTGGCACCCAATCCCCACAGCTTATATGGTGGGAGAAACGGTACTATTTACAATATTTACAACAAGGTACAAAATAATAGTGGCGCACTTGCCAGCTCACAAAACTCAGCAGAATGAAAGGGGAAAAATACAAAAAGTAGCTGAATGGCTTAGGCAACAAAAACAACAATTAACATGAAGAAAATGAAGATAATCAGAGATAAACAACAGAATTCTCAACATGTTAAGGCTCAACGCTATTTTACTACGAGACTCTAATTCACAACACACAGCAACACACTCCGCCTAGTTACATCCCGATATATACAGTAACTGCACATGCGCACTTTTGTGGCCCAAACTTAATTTCCGGTAGACTTCCGTAAAGAATAAATAACAAGAGTCCCTCTGGAGTGGATTATTTCTGATAACAAGCAAAATAAATAAGTAAATTATATTAGCTAGGAAGTTAAAACTATGTCTTGCCTGGCTGCCAAGCCTCTCTTCGCACAGCGGTGATCCAGAAATAGAGCTGTTTCCCCGGTAACGGCTGTACACAAAGTAGCACTGTGCTCACAAACGCTGCTTTATCAGGTATTACAGTCAAGATGAAATGAAAATGACAAGGAACATTTTCTGAAGACAGTCAGAGATACAGTGATATGAAAACACCCATGCCACGTTTTGATTTTGAAACGTGGAGTGCTCATGTTTATTCAACGAAGTCAAAGCCTTTTGGAAACCATATTTGTGATGAGTCCTTTTTTGAACAGTGTGGCGGGTTGCTACAAATAAATCAGTGTATGGGAAACACTGGGTTACATCCCACAGCACAACAACCTGAGCCCAACTTCAGTCTACTCATTACCTTAACTTTAACTGCGTTTGTAGTTGGCACCATATTACTAGCCACCAACGTTAGCCAGACCGATGAACAAACACAGATCAGAAGTTAACTTGGGGTCAGGCGTGTGCGTCTTTCCTTTTTTTTGATTGAAACATATATTTCAAAAGTACTGGGGCGGTCTTTGGAAGCCAATTAGGGCCCCCCCCCCCCCCCGGAGTCACCTAAACTCAAGAGAGAGAGAGAGGGAGAGAGAGAGAGAGAGAGAGAGAAAAATAGGGGGAAGACTAATAAAAACATAATGGGCCTCATTTATCAATCTAACGTAGAAACGAGCGCAGATCCATGCGCACAAATCAACTTACGACAGAGTTCACGTGTGATTCATGAAACATTCGTATTCGTAAATATAAACAGCCTGTTTAGTTCCCCTCACTCTACAACAAATATTTAAAATTTAACGGTATTCAGAACAGAACAAGAATGAAAAACAAGTAGTTATAAAATTATATTTTAAACTATAAAATAAAACACAAAATTAGGCTATAGTGGCATTCATTATAAACAGCATAAATGTCAAGCAAAACTGAAACGGCATTGGGCTCACGAACCTGTCTCATACCACAATAATCTAAATGTTTCCATTTTTGCCATATTTGCAACATTTGTTTGCATAACTATTATTCAATATGTAGCCTAAACAAGGCTTTATACTTCAGTCATGTTGTAATATCCGTGTGAAATCCTTCACATGTGCAAAAATGTTTATTGTTTGGGCGCTGCATGCTGATTTTACAGCGGATCTTTTAAAATAAACAGTGTTACTTTTATGTTTGGTTGACTGCATTTTAGTTTGATGATGAATGGGTGAAATGTCAGGCAACACTAGAACTAATGTTGTTTGTGTGTGCATGAGGCGCATGTGCGATCAGATGGATTCAATCAAATAAAGATATAAAGAAAAGAAATAAAATGCATTAAGAGTGTCACAAAAACGAGCGTAGCCTATACTTGTTGCACAGTGTTTTTTTTCCTTTTCTTAATCTGTTAATTATATTATAGCCTATATATATTCTGTGTGATCTATTTATTTGATTCCTTATATGCCATTTTATTCTGTTTTTCTCCTTTCACAGAAGTGCTGCAGGTGCATGATGCGACAATTGAATCCTCACGGTCTTGTTTATGCTGCTATTCGCGCATATAAAGCTAAAGCCCTGTACAAAACAACAACAAAAAAAGACATTATAATCTTGACAATCTAAATGGTTAACGATCGACTAATGGGCTTTGTTTGACAGCCAGGAATATAAAAATGAACAAAATGCTGTCATTCTCCAATTCTCCACCAGATTTACTATGCTGCGTGCTTCAGGTAACTCAAAAACTTGCGTACACGAGCTGAGACCAGACGTGAGATTTGATCGTAGCCACCGCTCATGTCCATATTGATCAATTCCAAGTTTTGCTATGAAACGTCTGTACGCCCAATTTTCTGTCATACGTTCGTTTCGTAAATGAGGCCCACTGACTAGTAAATCTTGCAATTCTCTCACTGATATTCTTGTTGTGGTGAAATGTAATAGCTTTGCTTTTGCAGCACTGTCTGCAACAGTTATTTTACATAATTTTATGTTGAAAAACAGCCATTTCAGTTGTTTATTAATGCAGCTGTTGTTTCATGATTTTACTTACATATATATTTGGCCTGAATTACATGCCTCATGCAGGTCAGGCACAAATACAATTTCATAACTTACAATATCTCGGATGCCCTTTTTACATTAAGAGAGATAATTCTATTATGAAATAGCAACAGGAGAAAAGATAACAGATGTATGTAGATGGTTTGATCTATCCTCAACTTCAAGTAGCAGAACAGACTTAACATTATAACTCTTGAAACAGGTTCAATAAATTATAACTAGCCTACAATATGAGATCAGTATTAAGATACATATTACGAACATAAGTTATGAACAGCAGCAACAACAGAAAAACTTTGTTGACTTAAATTTGAACAAAATTAAACAAAGTTAGGCCTATATGTTTGTAGGCATACCTCTAAGGGGTCTGCAGATCAGTTCAACCATATTGTTCAGTTTATCTTTTGGCCTTCCGCATTAAGTTTGATTTCTATACCTTCAATGAATGCCTTGGA
The DNA here is from genome assembly GCA_018155175.1 of Sinocyclocheilus anophthalmus. NCBI lineage: Eukaryota > Metazoa > Chordata > Actinopteri > Cypriniformes > Cyprinidae > Sinocyclocheilus > Sinocyclocheilus anophthalmus. The sequence continues at coordinate 7,559 of JADLZN010008465.1, read as the reverse complement.
TCTGATTTAGTAGGCTTTCTTGTTGTCTTCACGCACTTTCTTCACATGTGGCCACAAAAGTGATCGTGTGTCCTTTTCTTCTTCATGAAGTGAAGTTTGCGTTGTTTCAGGAACTCGCTGTTTTTGGCATTCCTCCATACAGCATCTCATACAGATTGCAAAACGAACAGAATAATGATGGCATGAATCCTGCCCGGCTGCAGTTTGCCAAGCCTGTGAGCAATTTCAATGACATCAAACCCTGATAGCACACTTACAGGGGGGGCAGTCGTGGCCTAATGGTTAGAGAGATGGACTTGTAACCTGTGTGTGCACTCGGATGGATTTTATTTGGTAATTGCAGAGCACACAATTAGAGCTTTGGGTCCACCTACTTGGCCACACGTCACTTCACTTCACTTTGACTTTTCACTTTACATCACTGAGACGTCTATTTGACGTCTGCATTTACATCTGCAAGAAGTATTTTTTAGAGTGTTTGCTCATCTGCAATATATTTATCCACCTTTTTCTTGTCGTTTAAAAAAGGGGCCGCGGGGGTGGACATCGGTAATTCTAGGGTCGGCTTCGTGTCTCCTCTGCGTCCACTCTGTCCAGTATGTTTAGTGACAAAACGTTCGTTGTGCTGCCGTGATGATTGAAAGTTGGGGTGTCGTATCATATTATTTTAGTGTATTAGCTAATTATGAAATACCCATTGGCTTTGTAGGCAAAAAGTTTTAGTTTACTGCACTGTTGTATCTTGTTATTCTCGGTTATTACATAGCGAATTTACCTACTATGAATGGTTTTTTGAGTCTTACCCTTAGGTTACTCGCGTGAAGAAAAGGTGGATAGGACGTTTCATTTAGGACAATGTCTTTAAGATGTTTTGCTTTAGATGTCTGTAAAAATGCCATATTAAAGACATCTATACGAGGTTGTATGGACTAAAGGGGGCAATGTGTTGAGGGCCAAATTGCGTTTCCAATTCAGCTGCAAAGGGATTACCGATCCCAGCGAGGAATAGGGGTATCTAGCGAATCGGTCATTTTCTAAAAAAAATACAAAGTATATAATTTGACAACATTATGCCCACCTCTGCTGTACGGAATTTAGACTATGTACTTGCTATAAGGGAATTGATTATTATTTCTTAATTCAGGCTTTGAGCGCTCGAATTGAATGCGAAGTCACCTGATTAGAAACTGATTCAAATTTGATAGTGACACTTTATCAACGGTCGTCAGCGAGACGTTCACCAGTATATTTTAACACGTTGAACTATTGTCTTTACAATGGCCACGGGTTAATACATGCTCTTGAAAGGCTAAGGTCCGAGCTGGTAAGATGATCGGCAGGTTTAAATTACAAATTTTCACGACACCAGGACAATATTCTTTATACATGGAATCAAAAAATGTATTGGCAACTTAGATTACATTCAACTAAGCATACACACACACACATATATACAGTTCTGAAGAATGAAAGTTGAAGGTATGAAGTTCCCAAAGTTCTATCTAGTTTTTCCACAAGTTCTTTTAAATTTTAAAAATAAAACATATATCTTATAATAAAACCTGAGAGACACCATAAGCAGGATTTGATTTGTTTACTGATAAACTCAATTAACCGTTCAGAAAAGAGATGAACAGGTTTGCTGTTACTTGCGATACAAGCTCCTGGTGGCTGCTTGAGGGAAATCATTTTTTTTTCCCTCCCCCCCCCCCCCCCCCCGGCTTTTGATTGGTTGTGGCAGGACGTACGGAGACGTAGTTCTGGATGCCATTCGGGGATTGGTGGTTTCTGATGAGAAGAGGCTGAGCCATTTCTCCGAAAAGTATGAGTTTGAAAGACTTTAGGTTGAAGACTTGCCAATAACGCGAGTTGCAATGAAGTGATTGTGTTTTGGAGTTTCGCTCATGATGTTTACGGCATGGGAGCGATTTGTCACGCGGTCACCAAGGTCGAAAAGCCACAGTTTCTAGAGAGAGAGAGAGAGCGAGCCGAGCCAGTGAGGGCCTTTTGTCCATTTGTAAGAAGGAGGATTTTGGTCCGCCCACAAATCTTCCCCTCGATTTGTTGACAAGGCGGAGCGTGCCTACATCTAACTGATGCGTCAATTCTCGGTGGGGAAACTATCTCTGCGAAGAGTTTGTTAAACCGGCTATAAAGTGTCGTACACACACACTGTCAAACTAAAGTTTCGCACTATTTCCAATGTCGTGGGAATAAAACAGCTTTAGTTCAACAATTCAAATAACAGGTATTTTGCATAACACCATTAATAATTTATTACTCAAAAGGAAACGTTCTAAGGCAAAGATTCAGATGTCCCCAGGTCAATAACCCCTCAACAGAAAGCATAGACAGGCACAAAACATTATTGGTAAATAGTTCGCCTTGATACTTTTAATGAATTGTCTTTTGAATGTTGTGTTAAGTTCTGTCTCTTTGTCTGTGAAAGGGAGAACGCCACTTTTCTGGAACCGTAGTACACCTAAAGATTATTATAACGTCTAGTGTTTCCCAAGTCAACCCATGTGGCTTTTTGGCTAGGGTTGTAAGGGAAAGTAGCACTTTAGATAAAGAAGGCAAAAGACAGATGGCACGCGGGAGCGGTAGGAACAACAAGTTCTTTATAATATAGGATTGTTTGTAATAAAGATTTCAATGCAAAAGGGAAGGCAGTAGAGCTGACTGTTTCTGTCTATGGTAAGTTTGTGATAATGTAAGAAAAGTAAATGTTTCGCCACTTGCTTGAGCAACTTAATATCTAACTTTATAAAAACTCTAAAAAAAACACGAATATGTGTGATTCTATTTATGGGGTTTAAACATGTCTGTGAAAAAACTGTATTATGTACTGTGAGTAGAGGCAATGTAACAAGCACACGCATTTTCAGTGACAATGTTTTGGATTTTAAATCAAAATAATGGATAAATGTTGTATTTGTGGTAAACAGCCACAGATCAGTAACGGACTCCTGTGTGCAGCTGCTTTACCTCTCACTCAGAGCCCCTCAGAGAGGAATTCACCCTTTTACAAAAATGCACTTCAGGCCTGAATACCATGTCTAAACATCCCTGATTGGGTATCACTATAAATAGTTAGAAATGAATAAAAGAGGTATGTCTTTAGAAGATCGGGCTCGGTGATCGGGACGCGGCAGCTAGGCTTGCTGTGATCGGCGATCGTGTGACTCGGCCTCAAAATCCTGACGCGTTGCTCCCCTACTTTTTCCATCTATGGAAGTCGTGGGGCTGTAACTGTTTGGGTGAGTAACTTATGACACTCCAACTTTAATTAATGGCTGACGTATTCTCTCAATAAACGAGATATTTCATTGGGATTAGTGCATGATTGGCGTTGAGGCTGTGACACTTGCACTAATTTACCAAATGTGCCATTCGAACATTTAGCAAAATATCATGAGTTCACATTCTCAACATGTGTTCTCTAAAGGCATATCGGATCATAGGCATTCAAACATCCCGTATACTGTAGCTAGCGGTTATTGATCATCAGTTTTGGTCTCGCTTTGCCTCAGCTCTCCACTGGGGAGGGCGCTGGCCGTCAGCGGCTGACTAATGAATTCAACCAAAATGGAATTAACAGGCTTCAAACTAATAATTTTACAAGGACTGGCTATTTTTTTTATATTAATATTATTATTATGTGAATTTATTATATTTAATTGTTTTGAATATAAAAAATAATAATAATAAATAAGACCTAATGTATTTAGTTTATTTATTTTTTTCTAATAAATGACTGTTTTTTTAATAATACAGTGGCACCAAATGACATGGAAGGGAATACTAAAAAAATGTAGATCGTGAAGAGACACAATTTAGCATTTTCCTAATGGTTTGAATTCTTAATTTTTCAAACGACTTAATAAAACTAAATAAAAGTTTTCATAAACATACAAAGAAAGACATGAATAAGGGTTTTATGTCTTGAAGTTTAATTATAAAATTTACTTTTTTTTCTGAAAACGTGACAGTGTTGGATCACATGTTTGCTAACCTCCTGCTTAAATTGTTTTTGTTTTAGAATGAGAGCCCTTGATCTTCAGATGTCACTCTTCATGTCCTCTGCGACTTTTTCCCCGTGGCTGCGCCTCTCCCGCTGTTGCAACTCTCTTCAACCCTCCGATGATGAGGGCTAATCACATTTGAAATGCAGGCTCTGCTCTGTGAGTTAGTGAGTCTAGGGGTAAAACAGTTTGACTTTAGGTGTCTGTCAGAGTCCTGCTGTGTTTAGACAGAACTCAAACAAGTGTGTCTGCTCCTTGTGTGATCTCACCTCCTCTGCCCCACCCCCGAGAGCAGCCCGGCGCTCCATCAGCTACTCAGATGCCTCAGAGGTGCTAATGAGTCCGCTCGCTTGGCCGGGAATAGTTAGCACGCCGATCGTCTGCCGTCACTCCCTTGAAAATCAAGTATGCAAATTCTGACCTTATCCATCCCCTCCCATCCCCATCATCTTGATTTGTAAGTAAATCATGCCTGTCAGTATAGTAGCAACCCTGATTAAAGTTCAGGGGTTTAATAGATCATTTTAAATAACCCCAAATTACTCCCCTCTCCCTTGCCGATCCACCTGGACCTCTGCCCTGCGTGCATGGCTGTTTTCAAGCAGCGCAGCTCAGGCCAAGTCCAAGCTCGTGGTTCCTGCCTATTCCCAGAGGGTCCCACGCTGCAGGCCTACACCAACATTCTCAGCTGCATTTAATCTGCCTTCAGACAAGCTGGCTATGAGAAAATGCAAAGGAAAAGGCGCACCAGTGGAGACATGGAAAATCCTGGACAGTTGGTGTGCTTTGTTCACTTGGTGAACTGGAGGCCGTCCAGGAACACCCCCCTCCACCCGCCTCGCTCCCCTGGCGATACGAGTCCATTCCAATTAATCGTGTTTAACCATTCTAATCACACTTTAGCACATTAATCCTATTTTCAATCCAAAACACATCTGAAACGGGCAGCATGTGGAGGGATTCCCCCCCCCCCTGCACCTTTATTGCCACCGCAAATCAGATGAAACCCAGAGACTACGGGGCCCTGGTTCAGCCTGCACTCTGACTGAACTTGGACTTCATAAAACACATGGTCCACACTTTTTTAAAGGTGGAATTTATTGCGAGATGCTGATTCCACGGGTGAAAAAAACGGATTCCCTGAAGACTTTTCAAAATTACCTGTGATAAAGAGGCAGTTAGGAAAATGCTATTATGAGAAGAGATCAGGGGTTTTTCCAGCCCCTGTGTTATTGCTGTGTATCCCATAAACACTTACAGTCGCTGTGTCTTATCAGTCGCGCATCCAAAGTCGCCGAGAGAGTCATGGTCTTTAAATCCAATTCATCTGTTAATGGACAGCTCCCCAGGCAGCCAGGAGTATCCAAATTCTTGTGTTTACTTAAAAAAAGTACGAATAATTTAAAGCAAACGTCTCTGTTTCTGACATCGCAATGTATCTCTGGAGTCAATGAAATAAAAAGGAAACAAAGAGTTTCTCAAGGAGCTTTGCGTTGGCTTCAGCAAAGTGTCAAATTCTCCTCCAGGCTCTTCTAGAGAAATGCTGCATCCAGTATATGGGGAGGTACTTAAATTTTACAAGCAGTAATGTAATATATGGCTCTGCATTGTTAATTAAGGCCTGCAGAGCAAACAGAGAATAAAACGGTGCCCTAATTGCAGCTCTAAAAAGCACTCAACAGGCAAATATTAAAGTGGCACAAGTTTAAACTGTAGCTTAGAGCGAAAGAGAGAGAGCAAGAGAGTGTGTTGGCTTGATTGAATTTCAGGGGCATGTTAAACGGACGGCTAATGATATTAGGAATTAGTGAAACAAACAGTAGATTTACTCGTACAATAAACCCATTGCAGAAATTTTGGAAGCTGCTCAGACTTAATGACATCATTGACCTCAACCAGTAATGCAAAGCAATGATGTAATTACAGAGTGAAGCAGAGTCTCACCACAACAACTTCTTAACATCAAGGCCCAGGTTTAGATTCGGAACTTTAAGAACACTTTTCAGAAAATTTAGTTTATATATATCATACAAAAATTTTAAGGAGCACAACTTGTTTTCAACATTGATAAATATAATAAACATTTCTTAAACACTAAATCATCATATTTGAGTTCTAATGGATCATGTGACAGTGATGACTTTGCCATCACAGGGATAAATTGCATATTAAAATAGAAAACAGTCATTTTTATTTTTAATAATATTTTACAATATTACTTTTATTTATCACCTTTTATTATATTTTTGGGTTAAAACCTGAATTTTTCTTCAAAATATTATAACATAGCTATCATCATTCCTGAGCTCCAAAGCAGGAATGACTTTCGGCAGCCCTTTGCTTTCCATGGTGGCTCCCCTGAGAGGCGCGACTTGTGTGTAATTATGGAATTCTGATGACCCGTTTTTCCTTGGGTTTTCACATCCAAATGGAGACCCGCTTTGCTTGGTTTGACAAGGTATTTTCCAGTTGGTAAAAGCAGTAACTCACTAGGCTAGGCTAGGCTTTGGGACAGGAATCATTTCTCTGATGTGTTTGAAAATATTCCACATGATATCTAAATATAAAATCCTGAGGTGAACATGTGTTGGCTTTTTTGTGGTTCACTGGGGGTGGGGGAAACGAAGGGAAAAAACACATTCCTTTTCTTTAGTGGTACTTAGGTAAACTATTAGACATCGTAGACAAACCAAAATGTGGACTGTGAAATAACATTTGAAGCCATGATCTGCAATTATTTGCTACTTTGGATGAACACTGTTGATCCAATTTATTATGCAAAATAAAATGTAAGGATATTACAGTTGGTACGAACCGCACACTAACTGCAGCACTAACAATAATTTAAAGATAGTCCAAACTGTATTAGGGTGACAGATTCATGGGCTGGATTGTGCTTGGCCATCACTCTCAGTTATGACATTCCACTAAAGAAGGTCACTGGATATTGTCCTGGAAATTGAGACATGAAACAACTTGGTTGACTGTTTGGTTTCTTATGCCTGTAATACCTTGTTGAAAGCTATGGTTATGGTTTTAGCTCAGTCACAATTATCTATATCCAGTGAATGATTTGGTCCGAGATGATTTTTTTGCAGCCATTTCAGTTCTGTACACTGTACGTACTCTGTTGTAAATCCCACAATTATGAACATTATATTTAAGATATTACATGTTTCTTTGGATAAGAAAAGCCTGTTTTCTGTAATAGCTCTCTGTCCAGTTTTACCACATAGCTATTATATTGGGCTATAGCATGGTGGAGCGGTAGCACCAACGTTTGATGATAAAAATGCAGAATCTAAAACTATATGATGTAAAAGCACATCACATACCTACTAGTTTGAAATATCTGCAAACGTCTTACAAAATTTCACTGTAAAAAACAAACAAACATGAAGTTGCAAAATAAAACAGATTATTACCTTTTACAAGAAAATACTATTTCAGAATTGTTTACTACTAAATTTCACGTTTAATTCGCTTGTCATTGTGAAATTTACTAGCAATTTCTAAATGAAAATTCTACACCAA
>JADLZN010008464.1:0-21304 GCA_018155175.1 Sinocyclocheilus anophthalmus | reverse complement strand
AAGCCCTTCACTACCAAACAATCCTGAGCTGAGCTGTGATGTGAAAGCAAAAAAGCTAACAAAAACAAAACACTTTTAAGAGCCCTAAAAGTAACTGATCACTGGTAAAACATCTATAATATTCTGAAATATTTCGTCTTTAAATGTTGCTAGAAAAAAACATTTTAGAACATGTAGAACATCAGGACAGCTAGACCAACCACGTTCATCTCTGTCTTAACTCCAATTCAGCTCTGCCTAAATATTTTACTTGATTAGAGCCAGGAGAGGAAAGACATCATTTAATCAAGTAAACATTTTAAGATTCAGTTCAGTTCAGTTTTATCTCCCAAGACTAACAGTTTAAAAAAATGACCTTAGTTAAATAAAGGTCACATTAAAACTGTCTTAGAAACGTTTTACCATCCCTTCATCATTGTGCCAGACCCAGACATTAAATCTTTAACTAAAAATGTGAATAAAAAAGTTAGAGTAGCCTTGATTTACAATGTTGTTTAGTAGAGCGATTTAACCGTACTTTACTGTCGATGTTGAGTCTGTTTGTTAATGAGAATCAAACTAACTGGGACCGTCTATTGCCATATGTTATGATGGCGTATTGAAGTAGTGTCCATGCCAGTACAGGGTTTACACCTTACAAAATCTTGTTTGGACAGGAAATTGTTCTTCCTTTAGACGTGATGCTGAATGTAGGTCATCAGGAGCAGTTTCTTTCAGCCAGTGAGTATGTGACTGGCTTGGCAGACACATTATCCACAGTGATAGAGGCAGTAAAGAGACATCAGGCTAAAGCCTCTGGGCAGCAGAAGGAGACCTTTGATCTTCGGGCTAATTTTCAGTTCTATTCTGTGGGGGAAATGGTATGGGTACGGAATAAGGTCAAGAAAAAAGGTATTCATCCAAAGTTACAAAGGCGTTACAGGGGCCCTTATAAAATTTTCAAACGCATATCTGTATATATCATATCTTGTATTGTGTGGTGTTAGCAGAGGGGGGTCCTGAGGTAGTGGTACATTATAACCGACTCAAACCATATGTACTTTCTTCTCTCTCAGAAACATCAGCACCCTTGGTCCTACCACAGGAGGGAGCTGAGTCCTTGTGTACAAGTCAGAGGGTGACTGACCAGTTAGAGCATCAGTCAGAGGTCCCTCTGGGGGCCAGTTGGGTTCATCAAAGAGCACCAGTGCTCCCTCGTAATTTGGAAGGACCAAGGGAAGGATCCGCATTAGTGTCTGCTGGCCCTAGACAACGGCCTGTCCAAGAGCCTGATATACAAGAGAAGGATCAGGATGGACTACAGAATGGCTCTACAGTGGGGCATCAGTCAAAGTTGCAGCGCCCAGTACGAGAGCGAAGTCCTCCTGGGTGGACACAGGATTATGAGATGGCTTCAGTATGACTCGGGGACGAGTCTGTTGCATTGGGAGGGGATAGTGTGATGTGTGTGTGTGTTTGGAAAGTTACTGATCATAATAATGAGACTGAACACTGTACTGACAACTAATTATTGAGACTGACGGGGAACGAGGAAACATGGTGGATAGGTGTATTCGAGACTCTGGGGTGAGACAGGATAAAGCAGAGTGTAAAAGAGAAGGGGAGGCGGGGCTGGCTGACGGTCGATTTAAAGCCGAAATAGGATGGCTCGGTAGGTAATCGACTATTGTTGGGAGGGATGCATTCGCGGCTGTTTAGGGCCGGGCGATGAAGATAGCTAGATAGCGGGGCGGGGGTTAGGAGTGCAATCGTTCGTTATTGTGTGTGCCATTTACTGCTGAGCTGTTAGAGCGTGAAAGCGTTAGGGATCGTGACCGTTCGGAACGGCTCTATTGTACTTCTTCTCTTTCTGTGGCTGAGAATGTCATGGAAGAAGTCCTTGTGAGCGCTGAACTAACGACCATGCGGTTCGCATTTCCATTATGGAACGTGTGCAACACGCAGTGTTCAAGGACTGAACAGCTCTTAAGTCCAATAAAATCTTTGTGGGGTGGAGTTTGCACTGAAGTGGATTGTGGGAAAAAATTGCGCATGCGTGTCATGTACCTGTCTGTCAATGAGAGGAAGCCACACCCTATTTTGGAGCTCCCACCCCGTTTGGAGTTCCCGCCCCCATTTGGAGATCACCGGGCTGCAGTTATACCCTTCTTAAAAAATTGCTAGTGTTATTTAAATATCGCTAAAAAGTCGCAGCTACAATGAGGAAGTAGCTAAATTTGGCGACAAAATCCTCAAATTGGCAACACTTGGAACCGGCATGAACGCTTCTAGTCAGTTGTGACGATCTGGGCATGCTGCATGAAAGTCAAACGCACCCTGTTTTGACGTATGAGCATCAAAATGTATCGAGTCAGTGATCCCGGTTGATACAAGTCTTGACTTTTGCCTTGTCCAAATACCCACACTTGCTGTCTTTGCACTTGACCACTTGACTACTTATATGACGTATTTCCTGTATTTGGCCAAGTGTTCAAGTGAGCATGAAGACAACAAGAGTGTGTACAACTTTTCATTACCTGATAGGACACACTTATAGTGCTGTAAAAATGCAAGTGTTTACATAGCTTTATTTAAAATCAACTTCTAAATGTCTGTTCAGTAGTCCCTATAACATGATATAATTTTAATTTGTGGTGCTTCTAATTGTGATAAAAAGCAGTTGCAAATGTTTGTACAAAATAAATATCACCACTACTAATTTTTGCACCAATAAAACGTAAAAACACTTTTTTTCTACCAAATTATATGTAATATCTATTTATTATATTAATATTTAACTTACATCGGAAAGGTTTCCGTCGACAAAAATCTCACGATTTATTTCTAGAACATGATGCATGATGGGATACACTAAGCCACGAATAGCGCTCCGGAGCGGTATTCGAGAAAGTGTGGGTTTAGTGTGCATTAAGGGCACTGCACTTCGGCATTTTTTAAAAACATGGGACGTCTTACACTTATTTCTAGTCGCGCGCAAACGCTCTCAAGTGGCCAAGACCGCAAGAGCGGGTATTTGGACAAGGGGACAGTATTTCACAACAGTCTGCTTCAATAGAGGAAAACGCTTCGGAGATCAGTGCAGACGTTCCATCTCTGACCGCCTGTTGGTTTAGTCTTGCCCATAGTCTTGTCATTGTAATTACATGTTCTTGTATTGCTTTTGGTTTTTTTGGATTTGGTTGGTTTTTGGTCTCTTGTTTATTTTAGTATCATCTAGTTCTCCTAGTCTGTGATCTTTGTTGGCTTTTTTGGTTGATTTTGTAGTTTTTTTTGGTGGTAATTAGTAAGTATTACCTATTTTTGGCTCCTTTTTATGAGTTATTTTACGTTTTGTTTATCCCTGCCTGCCTTGGAGTAATTGCGTCTGTGAGCATTGCCTGTTTTGTTGTTTGTGTTATTAGACTTCCTTCCTGACCTGTTCTGGCCCATTGTTACCCTGCTGGACACCTGTTGCTTCAGAGTCTGCGGCAACAAGATCGAGCTCAGCTTGATAGTGCCGTTGCCCGGGACCTTCCATCTGCGTGGTGGATGGTCTTGCCGCTCCTTTGCAGATATTCAGCCAGTGATGTCCGAAGGTGTTTCAGTGGTATTTCCTTGCTGTACCTTTTTTTTAAAGGGGTCATATGATGCGATTTTTTAATTTTTCCTTTCTCTTTGGAGTGTTCAAGCTCTTGGTGCAAAAGAAGATCTGTAAAGTTGCAAAGACAAAGTCTCAAATCCAAGAGATATCCTTTATAAAAGTTAAGAGTCAACAACAACTACCTAAAACGGCTCATTCTAACACACCCCCACATGTCTACGGTACTGTGGAAGATTTGCATAACACCGTCCAAATGTTCACGCAAAGAAAGAAGGCGTAACTTTTATTCTCGCTGTAGTATTGTTGCCGCCGCCATGTCGTGAAGGCGCTGTGAGTTTCGTTGTGAAAGCGAAACTACTTTGTTTGGTCTTCCAAAAGAGGACACGACTATCCGCTTCGGCAGACTGGAGCTGATCTGTGATGGTCGCTGAGGAAATACATCAACTTCGCTTTGTGGATCGCCGGATCGGCTTTCACCTGTGGACGAAGCGGAGTCCAGCCCGAAGTCGTCACATGTCCTTCCGGACGCTCCTTAGTCGAATCCGCCGGCTCCCTCACTCTAGCCCGCCGGCCGTGCCGTTCTCAAGCCCGCTGCCTCTGCTCACTGTAGACTGCCGTGTGTGACGCTGTGTTTCGTTGTGAAAGCGAAACTACTTTGTTTGGCCTTCCAAAAGAGGACACGACTAGAAATCAGTGGTTAAGTTGTATTTAAAACACTGTTCCAGAACAGTTCAACCCCAAATATTCAGATGTGTGCAGAACATTTTATAGAGGACTGTTTCCTGAACCTGCAGAGTAGACTACAATGCCGGCTGTTCAGACTCAAAGACTGTAAGTACGTTTTTATATTTAAAGAATTTTTATATTTTATTTTGTATTGCAACTGTGACGTGTAAAAAGACAGTATAAGTCATTATAATCCGTAATTATGTCCCCACTGGATGCAACAAATGCCTCGTTTATAATGGGTTTTAATGTTTTTGTCTTGTCGCTCCGGCCGTACAGGGCATCACAATATGGTAAAGGGGCGTAAAATTTCTGTCACATGTTTGAGGTATTTGGCCAATCACAACGCTCTGGATAGTTGGTCAATCACAGCACACCTCGCTTTTCAGCCCGATGACCTTCGTAAAAATCGACGCATTTCAGAAAGGAGGGACATAGAGGAGAAACAATAAGGTACAGTATGTGGAAAATAATGTGTTTTTACCTTAAACCCATAAATAACAAGTTCATTATAACAAAAACACGAATGTCATCTCCAGCTGCTCTGAGAGTCACTTCATTAGCATTTACCATTTCATTTAACGTTCTACTGTCAGAATATATTACTATTTTACTTAGTCTTCAGACTCAATGCTACAACTGCTAACAATTTAATAAAAAATGTTATTTTAAAGGAAAAATCACATCTGTTTTCTTTTTAATTTTAACAGTAAACCACTTTGTTTGCCAAAAAAAATAAAAGGGTTTAATTTTCATTTTGTTTAGGATAAATTAAATTAATGTTTTATGCTTTCATCCAATTACCAGAAAAATTAAGGACATTTTATAGGGCCCTATTATTGTTAAAAAAAGGACCCTATACAAAAGAAAAAAGAATAGGTTTAAAATACAGGCACGTGGTTCTTAATTTCTTTTTATTAATTCACCATTTGTAAACTGATGTTTACTGTTCATTTTTTTAGAAATATCAATAGCATTTGTATTAAAACTATATTAATTGAATGTAATTTAAAAATCCGCAAAATCGAATTGAATCGAGAGCTTGCGAATCAAAATCGAATCGGGACATCTGAATGGATACCCAGCCCTAATGATTTAAGACTTACTACTGTCTTTTTACGCGTTGTGTTGCATCGCGCCGCGCAAACATAAAACCGTGTCTGCATTTGTGATCGGAGAAATAACAAGTGCTACTCTACTGCCCAAAAACTCGCGTTTGAATCATCAGTGGGAAATCCTTTAAATGAAAACGTACTTACGCGAGTAAGAACTGCCGGCATTTTAGTCTAACGCTACTCTACCAGGATCAGGAAAAAGTCCTCCATAAAATGTGTTGCACACATCTGGATATTTGGGTAAAACTGTTCTGGAACCACGAAAAAAACAGCAGCCAGCGGAAGCACCAGCTTAGGTGAGCTGAGGCCAGACTAGAGTGGCAGGAGGCCAGTGGGGTTGAGAACGGCGCAGACGGCAGATCTGACAAAGGAGCGCAAGACAGTGACGACCCGGGCTTCGTCACGGGAAGCAGAAGCCAAAGCACTAAGTTGATGTAGTCCCTCAGCGACCAGCACGGATCAGCTATAGGCATGACGAAGCGGAGATCGTCCTCTTATTGGAAAGACCAAACAAAGTAGTTTCGCTTTCACAACGAAGCAACAGCGTCTTTACGACATGGCGGTGGAAACAAAAAAACTACAGCGAGAATAAAAGTTACACCTTCTTTCTTTGCGGGAACATTTGGGCGGTGTTATGCAAATTTCCCACATAGTGACGTAGACATGTGAGGCGTGTTAGAACGAGCCGTTTTAAGTAGGTGTGGTTGACTCTTAACTTTTATAAAGAATATCGCTTTGGATTTGAGACTTCAGTCTTTGAAACTTCACAGATCTTCTTTATGCACCAAAAGCTTGAAACACTCCAAAGAGAAAGGAAAAAAAAAAATAGCATCATATGACCCCTTTAAGACTATGACATTAGTCCAATTTTTAACTTGGCGTTCTTTTTAAAAAAAAAAAAAGGATCTACAAGGCTCTAATTTCTCCACATTTCAAGTGAAGATGTCATGTTACATCAAACTTTTACAAGTTTTTTTCGGTTTCGAGATGTATGAGTTTTATTCATGAGTTTATTGGGAGTGGAAACGATATTTTACAGTGCATTCATGTCATGTATGAGTACTCACTTACAGATTTCAACTAGTAAAAACATCATGTCACTGTCGAACTGTGTAATTAAAACTCACTAAACTTTGACTGTTTGCGTCAATCTGTATTACATTGATCTTTATGGACAACGTGTCTCCAGTAGAGAGTCATACCCATAATCATTCCAGCAGAATCATGTTGGCTCATGCTTGAATAAAACCCAATATTGGCCCCAGTGTTTTGTACTTTCCAATGTTTTCTGGTTAGTTCCTGTTAACTCTGCTGGTAGATTGATGGAACTACACAACAGAACGACTTTCCAAAAATTAGTGTTTTCTGACGTTTCGTTGTGAATCAGTTTACGTGTCTATGAATCCAGGCACTGTTAAGGACCGGCTACCTACAAAAGGAGGACAGTGATTAATCAATTTCAGCGGGACTTGACCCAGTAAACATCAACGTTGTAAAGAGGATTGCTGTTTTAAATCAACAACAGGCTGCACCTATATCTATTTGATATTAGCTTTTATGCTTTTTAAACACTTCGGTTACATATCTTACACAATCAGCCGAAACATAAATGGAGTCTAGATGTGTAATGCGGACATAAAAAAGAAAAGTTTGTTTGTTTCAAAATCTGCTATTGTGTCATTATGTTTATTGAGTTGACTCATCTGTTTTATGTTTCACGCTTCAGAAATGTGATGAGCATTGATGCTCCATGGTTTTTGCAGTGAATTGAAATTATTTTTTTTTAAATAACTTTGGGCAAACATGTCTTTAAAAGAAAAAAAGAGAGAAAGGTTACACACAGATGCTGATTATCCAACCTTTGTGGGAAAATACAATTGTCAAGTGTCGTTTTATTATTATAAAAAAAGGGTGATTTTCTTTTTTTTCTGGCTTTTGACATAAGGCTCTTTTGATTTGGGTCAGTCACTGCATGGGGCTCTTTGTAGTAAGGCTCTTGGCGGCTCTTGGGGGCCTCAGCTGTATCTTAGCAGCAGAGTTTGGTAGAGAAATGTGTGTGGACTCTTTTGACTTCTTACAGTGTTTATATCTCCATCATCCTGATGCTGAGTGTCACCAGAGTAACACCACGCCTCAGTGACTGTAAAACATCAAACAATGGCATCATGTGACGCCTCTGGAAACTAAATGAGACTCAACCATCAATTTAACAACCAGACAGAGCACTAAATAAACATCATATTGCATTGTTTCTATATAATATAAAACACAATAGAACAATAATACACGGCTGGGCAGCTTCGGTCCTGGAGGGCCACTATCCTGCAGAGTTAAGCTCCAACTTGCCTCAACACACCTGAACCAGCTAATCAATGTTAGCTATAATACATAATATATAAAATGAATGCCAGGTATTTGTTGGATGAATAACTGAAATGAAGACAGATCTTAACATGATAAAAACACAAACAATTAATTTGACTGTTGTGTTATCGGGATTTATTGAATCAGACCAAGCAGTAACGTACAACTCCTTGAATTGTAATTATGATGGCTTCAGTGGAGCACTGGTTATTTGGACTACTTACACATTCAACTGGTCCTCTATTGTCTGCAAGGCATTTTCTCTTTGTTTTATTATAGCAGCTGTATTTCCCTTTTTACATATTATATGTTTCACCTCTTCATATTTTTCCATTAGAAGCTGTTGCTCAGTTGGACGAGAAGTATGCCGCACAGGTTTTATCCATTTTTGCATCATTGATTCTGTGATCGATCACGTGGTCTGTTTAAGAATGCCGTGAATGTGCACTTATCCCAACTATCTACACCTGGCTTGACATAGCTGCACGTTCTCATCCTGGCTCAGCAAACGTGCAACGGACTAAGCCAGGATGCGCTGATTAAACTAGGTCAAGCCTCGCCTTTTCTGTTATCTTGGCTTTCTTAATTCTACTTTTGAGCAACGCACTCTGGTGAGAGACCAAAACAAACCAGGACCAAACGCACATACACGACACAACCTACGTGGGGTTGTTTGCGATGGCTCATAGCAGTTTCAGTGTGAAAATTGTGTGGGCAAGTATGGCATGTTTTTTGTAAACTGAAAAAAAACTCATACAAAATACCCGATGATCATTGGTGCACTGATGGCATTAATATAAATTGTACACCTTTGTACTATTGTTAGATGTCTCCTTGTTTACATATAAAGGGTTCTCAGTAGCAGAAGTTGATATAGACGCTAAAACAATAGTTATAAACTTCTGGATGAATGAGGGATACAGCACAAATTATTAGTATATGATTATTTAGCTAGTAGTAGTATATGTTATATATATATTATATTATATATTATATTTTGTTATGATTGCATTTCCACAACTTTCCTTTCACTTCCTCAGCTGTTGTATTAGACACCAGGAGGTCAGGGATTGGCTGTTTAGCAGGTTCCTGTAGATGTTCTGGTTATAGTTTCTGTTAACCCCTGCTGGTAGATGCTGGAACTACAGCAACAGATGACAACTTTACAAATAGATCCTAATTCTCCTGCCTTTGCAAGTGCCAAACATATGATTATGTCAAACATGTTCAATATTGGTGTGGACGACTTCTTTGCATTGTTAGTTAATCCATGTTTAATGTATTAATGATGTCCAAAGGCTTAGTTTGGTAATACTAGTACAAATAAAGCAGGTGGAGATCAAAACAACCAAAAGTTAAATGCAAATACGAGACACAAATCACATCGTCTTTTTTTCATGGATCACGGCAGTTTAAAATTGAATTGTGTGGGAAATATGATGCATTTTGTGTAAACAGAATTTTATTTAAAAAACAAACTCAATGATCATGGTGGCCTGATGTTATTAATATGTACATGTATATTGTAACTTACACACCTCCCTTTTCTCATTTCAGGGATTCTCAGTAGTGGAAGTCATAATAGATGTGTAAACCATGAGGTTAACATTTTGTTTAATAAGGTTTTTAAAGAAAGGGTTTGTTCATGTCATTTGCCTGATCTTAAACAACATTTTATTCCATAACATGGAGACATTTTTTTTTGTTATTTTTTCAGTATATTCTGATTTGTGGAGTTATAAAAATAGATATTCAATATTCTGTAAAAACCTTTGTTACAAACCATCAGGCTCAGACAGCGTAACATAGATAGGGAGGACACACGCAAGTTAGCCTTACCCAAAAATGTTAGTAAAATAATCCATAACTGACCTTAAAGGGATAGTTCACCCAAAAATGAAAATTCTCTCATTAATTACTCACCATCATGTCATTCCAAACACGTAAGACCTTCGTTCATCTTCAGAACACAAATTAAGATATTTCTGATGAAATCCGAGAGCTTTCTCACCCTCCATATATAGACAGCAATGCAACTGAAACATTCAAGGCCCAGAAAGATAGTAAGGACATCATTAAAATAGTCCATGTGACATCAGTGGTTCACCTGTAATTTCATGAAGCTACGAGAATACATTTTGTGCACAAAAGAAAAAAAAAAAAAAACTTTATTCAACAATTTCTTCTTTCCGTGGAGTCCCTTTGACCCGCGTATCGTGCGTACTCTAAGACTCCTCAAGATGACACGAAGAGAGATTTTTTGCTCAAAAAGTATTCTCGTAGCTTCATAAAGTTAAGATTGAACCACTGATGTCACATGGACTATTTTAATGATGAACGTGTCAGTTGCATTACTGCCTATGGAGGGTGAGAAAGCTCTCGGATTTCATCAAAACTATCTTCATTTGTATTCTGAAGATGAACAAAGGTCTTACAGATTTGGAACGACGCATGAGGGGGAGTAAGTATAACTGAATATTCATAACTATCCTTTAACAACAAACAAACAAAAAAAGATTATGCACAAAAACGTGTGCTGGGAGGCATCAAGTGCAATCGAGGCCACACATGCTGGAAAACAGAGAACTTTTATCAGTCAAATCATTAGCAGTAACACACAGCACCTGCATGGCAATGAATGCAAATATTTAGTAAGATAATTCATCATTTCCATATTCAAACATAACATTTCAGAAAACTTGTGCAAAAAGTATTTGTAAATCTTAATGTTATCAATCAGTTGGGGAAGTATATCGCACTTCTAATGTTGTGTTGTATAGATAATATATTTGCTTATTTATATATAATTTTATGCTTATTAATATTAAAACTGCACAGCATTTATCAAATCTGATTTATTATCTTCCTGTAACACATTATTCATATTCCTTATTTTGATGTACACTAGGCTCTTTTGATTTGAGTCAGTCACTGGGGCTCTTTGTAATAAGGTAATAATGAAACTAAATAGACAACAAAGTGTGCCAAAGAGTTCAGTCTGATTTGAACAAACTAAAAGGAAACACACAAAATCAAACCTATATGCCTATGAACAAATATGAATAAAATTTGAATGGCAAATTCATGAACAGGTTGTATGTTTGAGCCTTTTGTTTCTCTCTTTTAGTTTCTCTGCAAGTCAAACTGAGGACGTCACTGGAAGATCTGCATTCTTGTCATGTTCAACTGTAATAAGACTTGATGAAAAATGCTGTAAAGTGAGAATGTTTTTTTTTTAGTTTGGTGAAACATGCACTGACATGCACGGCACTGTGTTTACATGAATGTGACAGAAGCCTAGTGTCTTAATGAATAAATATGACAATATCAATTACATTTATCTTCGTTGTTCAATGTCTTCACTGGTATAACTGCAGTGTTAAATGTCATGATAAAGTGTTTATAGTCTTGAATGTCTCTTGAGTTTGGTGATTGTTCTGTGAGCAGTGAGGAGGCATTGTGGGTCTAGAGAGCCTCTAGTGGTGAAGGGTGTTGTAGGTTTAGGGTGTGACTGATTGAATGAGGACAGGCTGGTTTTTCTCGCTAAACAAATGAAGCCGCCCTGCATTTAATTTGAGTCGTTCATCTCTGTTAACCGCAGAGTTACAACACGTGATGTGAAAAATCAAACAAAGTAATGAAAAGCAATAAAAAAAAATCTTATTATTTGGCTTCCATTTCAGCTTTTAAGCTGTTTGTAAAAAAAATTTAACGACTTGAGTGCATATTTGTGTGTGTGTGTGTGTGTGAGAGAGATATATTGTAGCTAGACAGCGTACTGTGAACACTGAACCAAAGAGGAAATTTTGTTGGGATTGGGAATCAAATTAATTTTCTAATTCATTATTCATATCTGAAACATTTCTCCGAAATCATTACGATTCTCTGACTTCTCTGAACCTCCTTCATCTGTTTGACTGGAAGAGAGAAGCTTCACAAGGTCTGTCAAGAGATACTTTAACAAAACTGTTACAGCAAACTAAAAAGGAAATGATAAGAGATTGAAATTCATAAACTCTAATTGCCCTGTACTGTATGTTAATGTTTTTGAAATGTCAAATAAAGGAACAGCTGGAACTAAATCCTCTGCTGCCCTCTGCAGGTCATTTATGTTCAGAATTAGTTCAGAAATAAGTATCTTGCATGCACTCATGATGACACGTTGCACGTTGTTCATTTAGAGAAAAGCTGTTTGAGACCTAAACATCCTTTCACAATGTTGTAAATGTCATTTCATTTGTCCTTTGAAATCCAGATTCCGTGAATAAATCGTGTTTTTAAATAAACGGGAACTTCCGGTGTGAGCCACGTGTCGCTGTTTTCTTTCTCCACTCACCAAGAACAAGTACATAAAAGTCACGACAGACTGATAAACCTTTACATACAAAGATCAGGTGTGAATATTTAACAACAGCTTTGACAGTTGCAGTTTATTAAGTGTTGGACATTCAAAGCAATACAAACTTGTGCAAAGGGGCTTTACATGCATTTAAACACTCGTCAAGCACTTTGACACTAAATGTGTAGATATACGAAACTGCTGTTTCTATTTGAGTTTCAAACAACTGTGAGAACTGAGATACATACATACATACATACATACAGGAAGAAACACTGCACCGGTTGAGGTTAAACCCCAGGTCTAGACAAAGGTGACAGACTGTTATCATTGGTGTAAATGCCAAGTGAACAACCAATGGAACATTATTTATGGGTTGGTTAGAGCTTCAAGTTGAGTTAACCACGTCTGTGTAGTACACTGTGTAGTTTCTGCTAAATACCAAAACTACTATAACAAATATGTGATATAAGAAATATCCTGAAGTCAGGGAAATAAAAGTCAATAAACAAAAAGTTTGTTCTGGTTTGCAACCCCGCATCAGGGGTTTGTTCCTTGTCATTAAGGGTTCTTCAACAGGGTGGAGGATGGACTACTTAAACTCTGTCGATATATACCTGTTCGTCAAAGATACAAGGACGAAACAATGTAAAACAGTAGACAAATAAAATACATAAATAGTCATGAATGTGGTATTTTATCTCTGATGACTGACATTTATATTTTAAAAAGTTCTTACTTCTTAAAACGTAGTAAGTCTTACTTTTTTGTCCAAGTCATGGTCTGATACTATTCCTTCTACCAACTCAATGGTCTCGCAGGTTTTTACAGAAATTCCGCCCATAGAACATGAAGAGTCATCTAAAATTATAACAGGAAATCTGCCAGGACAAATGACCGCAAAAATCAAGAAATTACACATCAACACGACAAGATAACTGAGGTTAATAATGTAGGACTATTTACAAAAAAATAAAAATAGCCAAGACGTTAAAATGACGCCCATTAAAGAAATTGACTTAATTACAGGTACAGTGGTTTGGTTAGGGTGCGATATAAAGTTTGTCTGAAGATCATCATTATGAATGGTGTTTTCAATCGTTTCTGTTTTTCCAAAAACAGAAACGAAAAATAAAACGGAGATCCTCGAGAATTCAGCTTATTTTGCCTAAATATCATATTATTTTCATTTAGTACTGCCCTTCAGAGGCTACAGAAGATAGGTACATCTAGGTACAGATTCTGAAAGGGGGAGGTAAACTTTTGACCTGTTTTTTTACCATTTAAGAAACAATAATATACCTGTTAGTAAATATTAATGCATGGTTTTTTTTTCTTCTTCTGGAGCATCAGTTAGCGTTTGAACCTTCTGTAATAGTTGCATATGAGTCCCTCAGTTGTCCTCAGTGTGAAAAGATGGATCTCAAAATCATACAGTCATTATTGGAAAGGGTTCAAATACACAAAAATGATGGAAAACCTGAGGACCCTGAAAGATTTTTTCTGAGAAAAACAGAGGCAGTTTAAAACTGTTCAGGACAAACAAGGGACTCATGAACAACTATTACTAAAAAAAAAAAAAAAAAAAAAAAAGCTGTAGATAATTCAGGTAACAACACAGAATTAAGAATCAAACTTGCAAACTTTTGAAAGGGGTTATTTTTATAAATTCAACTATTATTTTCTCTTGTGGACTATATGTAGACATCTTTTATGTGAAATATCTTATTCAGGTCAGGACTAAATAAACAATAACATGCATTTTGTATGATTATTTTGGTAAAATAATTAACATTTTGCAGATTCTGAAAGGGTGATGTAAACTTTTGACCTCAACTGTAACAGTATGGAGACAAAATAAATAAAGAATTAAACAACCAAATAAAAGCTTCACCTACAGAGAACAGCATTATATTGATTTTTTTACCCTAATGTGTATTTAATTTGATAATTTTTAGAACAATAAGAATAATAACTCACCGATCAGCAGAATGAGCAGAAGTCCGTTCATCAGAGCAGATATGATGATGATAATCTGCCATTGTGTTTGATTCTGCTCAGTATACACAGCCACTGTATGATTGTGACACTCAGTTAATTGAGCTGATTCTGTAAAGAAAGAGTTCACAGTCTGTTACTGTCAGTCTTTTACTGGAGCACATTCATCTCTGGAACGAGGGAGAACTATGATGACGTGCATAAAAAAAGTTATAAATAACAAATAATGAAAAGTAAATAATCACACTAATTAAGGAGTAAATGAACTCACCAGTGAAGTATATTCTGGTGCTGTTGCTGAGTTTTGGAGGTGTTTCTGTGTTCATACAGTAATAAACTCCTAATTCATCAGCAGTCACATTATTAATAACCAGACGATGTTTAAACTGCACTGAATATTTCTTTCTGAATGTTTTATTCAAGTAAAAAGGTGATTTTGTAGCTGACATTGATAGTAGAATCACTGTTGGAGGATTTGGTGTTTTCAGTAAAATCCAATAAACCTCATTTTCATCAAGATCACAGTTTATGCTCACATTTGATCCCAAATCAGTTAGTAGATCTGACACTCCATACTGACAACAGATTAATACATCTATTAAAAACAAAACATAAACATCATGATTAAGACTACCTGCTTTAAAAAGTGTGAATCTATAAAACAAAACAATTTATGACAAAGCACATTACATGGAAATATACATATCATAAACTCAACAGAGCTGAAGCTGAAGGATCTAGCGTTGCAGCGAAAATAAAACAGCGAAAAATAATTAAGCCTTTTGTCCCTCCACACACCACTGAAAATGAAGTATGCTGCAGCTCTGAAGCAAAGACGAAGAAAAAAAAAGCTTATCCCACATCAATCAGAGGAAGTCAAGTTTGCTCTGACCACACTGTACACACTTTTCTTCAACACCTGATGCCCACCACAACTTGTGTTAATCACGTCAAATTTAAGTTTTAAATAAAACTCAATAACACATAACTAGCAACGAGTTCCCATTTATCCCCACACCCAAACACCAAATATAACAGTACAAGACGAAATGTTCTGATTCAAAAGAAAATGACTCTAATCAACCAATTTTGCCTATATGGACATGTAGAATTCAAGAAAGCCTTGCTTTTAGTGAGACCGGTGGCCGTTAAGTGAACTGCAGCCAATAAATTACTGCTCTTGTTCGCACTGGTACACATGTAAATAATGAATTGTTAAAAAACACCTTGGTATGATCTTGGCCTGATGTTGCCTCAGGCTGGCATTGATGGCCAAAAGCTGGGTCATGTGTAGCAATGAAAGCACCGCTCGCAGAAAGCATGAGGGCTGATTGTTGAGAGGTGTGTGGCTCAGATCAGTCCTGTGATCATGTGACCCAGATCAGGCTTGTGACCCTGTATTTAAAAACTGAGCAGGAAAGGAGTCCTAATTTCTTGTTAGAAAGAGATATTTTATTGAATGTACCGGGAATAATTGAGAATTAAGTCTGAGACATTTCTAAATTGTTATTATTAAGTCTTTTCCTAAAGAACATTTAAAAAAATATAACACATGTAATAAGTGATGTATTTTCCCATCATAATCCATTTATTATTTGCAGTAGTTAATAATGTTTTAGATTTTGTATTTTAAAAGATTTAAATATTGTATAAAACACCATACATTTGAAGTTTAATCCAAAATATTAAAGTATAAATATATGTCATTTGAAAGCGTATCGAGAGACTTGCATTACTGCAAAGTTTAGAATAAACCCTCAAACATAATCTTTTTTTCTTTGACTTATGGCTATCAGTTTATGACTGAGATTAAGAGTGTTATGGGGCATGAGTGGGTGGTGAGCGTGATTTGACCAAGTACAACATGTTCCCCCTGGCGTAAAACATCCTTGGTTGATCGCCTTGGAACATCATTTCCACAATCAGCAATCAGAAGTTGAGAGATACTTTCAGGAAATGTCGCTGTTTAGGCGTACAAATCAGGATTAGTGTATACATCCTTGTTAATCAGTCATCATGTCCTTTGATGTTTCGAATAATAAATATGGGTAAGGTTAGGTTTGGCGTGGGGATTTGGGTTAGTCTGTATTTTGGCACAGTAATGTTGACAGGATCAACAAAAATGTTGATCCGGAATTTCCTTAACTGGCAAAATCACGGCGATTGAGGGGTAGCTCTGTAGACAGCCCTGGTCGGATTCCGGGCCAGGAAGATCTTCACGCGACGAGGGGGTCAAAGAGCAAAGTGCACGGAATGGTGACACGAAGACACTAAAAGGGTACTTGTAACCAGCTCTTTGGGAGGCTGGATTTTGGGCCAGAAAAATAGGGAGTTACTGGTTTGAATCAGATGATCCTTAGCATACAACTCAGTTGACAAAATGGACAACTCTGGAGAGTTAGCTGGTATGTACATGACAATGTATAACGTTTTTGCGCGGATAGTTCTGCTACGTGCTGCGAGGGTAAGCAAGTACGAGACTTGGACTGCCAATACATCACAAACAATGATGCTGTGAGAGGTAAGATCCTCTGCTGCACAAATAACATATGAATAACCCCCACACAGCATACTGATCACCTTATCGCAGATCCATGTAGGTGGAGCTGGGGAAGGTGGAGGGTGATCACTAGCCAAGAATTTGAATGTTGAGCAGCAGGTTCATTGGCTGCTAATGTGAAAAGAATCCAACCAGCTGCACCATGTGAATAATGATGTAATTATATCATATTGAGTTAGAACCTGGTGCATGCACATAAAACCGATCAGATAGACCTGGAACAATGAGGATGTAAGCAGTTTATGTTTGGAAGCAAGTGTGTGTTTTATAGGAGGGAAAGGATACGTGACTAGGGATTGAGTTAATGATTCAGTGCTTCTTTATCCTCTATAAAACTTACATTTTCCCAGTGTTTTAGGGAATAGTAATATTCATATATGATTACAGATATACCTTTTACCTACAGCTCTTGAAGAGAACTGTGGTTGCGGTTAATAATGAAACAAGTGAAATGCGGACATGTGGCGCTTGTTGTCAGATTTTATAATAATAATAATAATAAATACAATATTTTTAATATGCCAATATGCCTATAAACAAATATGAATGAAATTTGGATGGCAAATTCATGAAAAGGCTGTATGTTTGACCCTTTTATTTCTCTCTTTTAATATATTTTCAAGTCAGAATGAGGACTGAAAGATCTGCATTCTTGTCATGTTCCAACAGTGATGATAAACTAAAGTCAAAACGCAACAGTGTATTAAATACACAATGAAAGTAGTAATGTGTGAGACAGTTCAGAAAACTACACTGTTGTATGTGAAGAGATAACTATATTTGTGTGTGTGTGTGTGTGGGTGTGTGTGGTTTGTGTGTGTGTGTGTGTGTGTGAAGAGACACTCAGGCGAACTCCAAAAGGTTTCATCAAGGTGTCTTTATGAAATGTTTGGTGCATTCAGTGTCACGTCGTGTCACAGCGTTAGAGTAAGGAGGCATTGTGGGTCTAGAGAGCTTCTAGTGGTGTAGTGTGCTGTAGGTTTAGGGTGTGACAGTGGCTGACACAAGGAGGGCAGGTTATTTTTTCTCTCTAAACAAATGAACCCATCTTCCATTTAATTAAAATTGTCAATCTCTATAACATCTGCTGTAGACTACAGTTACACTATGTAAGCCTATATGCAATGCTTGAAGTGGAAGAAAAGAAGTGCCGGTACTCTCCCGCCACCCCCATTATATATTATTTTTATTTTTTATATTAAATAAGTACTTTTTAATTTTCATAATTCACTATGTAGGCTATGTATAGTGCCACAATCAATCAACGTCATAAGTGCAGGTGCGCACCAAAAAGTGCCAGTACACTAAAGACTAAAATAAAGAAGTGCCGGTACTGCGTATTGGCCCACTTCAAGCACTGCCTCTTGTGTCACAAATCAACACAAAAGAATGAAATGTTTCCTAAAGTTGTAAAAGAGTGCTACAACGCACTGAAATAAAGTATATCTATTATCTCAACAGAAACTGAAGTGTGTTTCAGTATTATGTGCTTCATCCATGCAAAGCCTTTCCGATATTAAAACATGCACAAACATTCATATTTGTTTATATTGTTGTTGTTTTGTTTTTCCACTCACCAAGAAGTACAGAAAAGTCAAGACTGACTGATAAACACTACATACAGAGATCAGGTGTGAATATTTAACAGTAGTTTTGACAGTTGTAGTTTATGGATAACTATTGGATATTCAAAGCAATACAAACTTCAGTTTGAGTGAAGGGGCTTTACATGCATTTAAACACTCGTCAAGCACTTTGACACTAAATGTGTAGATAAATGGTAGACAAAACAGACAAACTGTAATGCTGCTGTTTTTATTTGAGTTTCAGACAACTGTGAGAACTGAGATACATACATACATAAAGGTACTGGCACTCGGTTCAAGGTTTAACCGCCACTCTAGACAAATGTGAAGTCATTGGCTGTCAAATGACCAACTAATGGAACAAATGTTTGGTTTTGGTTAAGCACTTCAGTTGAGTTTAACCGCACTGTTGCTTGCAGTTACACCATGTAAAGTTTTGTACAATTTTATGTCTGTGTGATGCAGACTCGGAAATGTTTGAGCGACGACCCATTTGCAGATTTATTGAAACAGGCAGCGAGCAATCGTAAAACAGGGAAAAACATTTCAAGATCAAACAAACCAGAAATAACAACAGAAACCAATCAGCATTACCAGCCAAGGCAAGAACAAAACTAGGCTACAGGTGCTGTGTAATCATGCAAGGGATTGTGGGAGTTTTTACAGACTTCACTGGAGTAAGAAGTGTAACAACTAGTGTATCAAATACTCATGATATTACTCTGTAAAAGAATATAGCACATGATAAGCACATGGTAACATGTTATAGAGTCACAAGGGTGCTGTGTACTTGCTGAATATTTTCCACCTCAGTGAACTGAAAGAGTAACAAGCAAACAATATTAACATCCAGCTGCAGTTGAGTTAAATGAACCTAAACAAAAAGCTACTTTATTTTGTTGTGATAACATCAGAATCCTTAATAATTAAAACTTACAGTAATGACATTTAACAATAAATAAATAATGTTAATTCACTTACCTTATAATTGAAGCAATTGGATTGGTTCTTATGATATATACCTCGTGTTTGCAGATCAGTATTATGAATATGTTTTTCCAACTGTTCTGCGTTTCCAGCAGCAAAAACTACGAATGAAACAGAATCCAGATTTAATATTTACTAACGGTTATATTATTTTTTCTTAAATGGTAAAAATATACCAAGTAATTAAAAACTTTCATTATGATATGTTTTACACTATTGCATATTAAAATTTGATAATTTTTAGAACAATAAGAAAATTAAATCACCGATCACCACAATAATCAGAAGCCCGTTTGTCAGAGCAGATATTATAATAATAATCATCTGCCATTGTGTTTGATTCTGATCAATAAACTCCACCACTGTCTGATTGTGACACTCAGTGAGATGAACTGATTCTGTAAAGAAAATGTCCACAGTTACAGTAACAACTGTTAGTCTTTACTGGAGTACAATGACTGCAGTTTAATATACAACACAGGCCTATTCCTCTCTGTCTGGAACAACCAAAAATAATAATAACAAATAATAAAAAGGTAAATAAACACATTGATCATCAATGTCTTAATCACTAGAGGAGCAAAAACACTCACCAGTGAAGTATATTCTGGTGCTGTTGCTGAGTTTTAGAGGTGTTTCGGTGTTCATACAGTAATAGACTCCTAATCATGCAGCCCAGTACATATAATAACAGAATGTTTAAACTGCTGTTACGTCCTCTGGACAGAAGTGCTTTTATTGTTCATCCTGATTGTTCAATGTGCAGAGATGTTCTATGCATTGTGCCGTTTCCCGTCTCTCTCTCTCTTTCTCCCTTTCACTCTGCTCGCAGTGTTGACTGGATGCAGCTGCAGCTGATTATGTGGATGAGCGAGAGTGGATAAAAGCTGAGAAGGAAGAGGAAAATAGAAGAGCACTAAGACTGAGCGTTGGGGAGCGCTGAGCCTGAACATTAGTGGGGCGTACTGGGTACGAGCAGACGCGAGCATTGTATGCATTGATCGCGAGCAGAGCAGGGTGAGAGCACGTGTGGAAAGCAGCGCGTTGAGTCCCGCCGTGTTGGTCATTGCCGTTACTGCCCTCCGCCTCCTGCCCCAGTCATCAACGCATCCGTGGTATTGTGGTGGCTGAGAGTCTTTTGTGCCGGTGTAATTAATTTGTTTAAGAAGCCGTAGGGAGGAGGTTGCCATTTACTTTTGTCACGGCAGAGAAGAGTCAGGATCCAAGTGCGAGTGCAAAGGTAAGGTTTATTTGGTAATCACAATAACGGAGACACAAGGTGACAATCCTCGGTGTCCTGGTCAGGATCAGAGCTCCACAGAGAAAACCCTCCAACCACTGCGCTGACCGAACCAAGAAGAAGGCTGAAGAGCCGTACCCCGACTGAGCGAGAACTGGAAACAGAGAACTGACAGGGAGACAGGACATGAGAATAACGAACCGACAAACACACATTGAAACAGGTGTCCTATAAAGGAATCGCTAATGAGTTGCAGCTGGCGCGCCCTGATTGAGCGCCAGCTGCAACCACTAACGAATGACGTACACACATACACCCACATGACAAGACGCAAAAGGACCGCACGGACCCATGAACCGTGACAGTACCCCTCCCCCTAGGAATGCCTCCTGACATTCCCAGGAAGACCTACCTGACGATTAAATTCATCGATAAGAGAGTGATCCAGTATGTCCCTAGCAGGTACCCAACTTCTCTCCTCCGGACCGTAACACCTCCCAGTCCACCAAGTACTGAAATCATCTTCCCCTCCGCCTTGAGTCCAGAATACACTTTTCCGAATAGGCTGGTTCCCCGTCTACGAGACACGGCGGTGGAGGAACCGGGACTGGCGGATTAATGGCTGAATGAAAAACAGGTTCAATTTTGGATACATGAAACGCCGGATTAATTCTCCTGTACGCTGGAGGAAGTTTGAGGCGGACTGCCACCGGACTAATAATCTTGGTGACAGTAAACGGGCCAATGAATTTGGGAGCAAGCTTATTACTGACAGACCAGAGAGGAATATTTTTAGATGAAAGCCACAC
>JADLZN010008463.1:0-50448 GCA_018155175.1 Sinocyclocheilus anophthalmus | reverse complement strand
ATTCACGTAGTAAGTCCTCATTTTCTGACCGAGATGAACCCAGCTGACTGTTTTCCAAGAACAAAGTACCCTTTTCCTTAAACCACTGTGTTACCTGTTTAAAAACACATATGACACATATGAAATAGTGAAAATGCTTCTACTTTGCATTTGTCCAGTTTAATTCAAAGTTCTAATTATAAATGATCAGCATAACAATATGAGCTAAAAGTAGAAAACAAAACAAAACATTTTATTATTTGGTATGTCCTTAATGGCAGCAGTACTGTATCTGTCGTGAATAAAAGACTGTGTAACTTTTTTCTTAATTTCTTTTTTATTATACATAGAAATAGGCTAGTTGATCTTAAATATATTTTCTTCATTTAACATTATTTATTTCCAGGCTTAATGAAATAAAAAAGTATTTTGACAACGATTCAATTAAAATATCTCTATGTAGCTGAATAATAAAAATAAGTAATTTATGGATTTGATTCACAGTGATTTAAAAAAGAAGATTAGCAGTTTAACATTTAATGATATTTTAAATTTAACATTGATATGCAAAGCATTAGTGCCCTTTAATGAAAGCAAAATGGGTTTTCCACAGGGATCATATCAAACACAAGCATGTGCCCTGTCCCTTCTCAGCATGCTAAGTATGCTGGCCAGTTATTTTAGTTCAACATTTTTAAAAAGGCAGCCGGTCATCAACGTGTTTTCATGCTGAGTGCCTTTGAGCATGCTTGAATATCCTTTACCATGTGAGAGTGTGGACAATCTAACATGAACACAAAAAGCAACTTATGATAGCTATATTTGTCATACTGTATTTCATTAAGGTATCCATTACACAATGGCAGTGAAATACTTGAAGTGGAACTCATGTTGTCTTGAGAGATTTTTTTCAGGATTGTGATGCTATTGTCATGTAGTAGATATCTTTAAAAAAGCAATCAGGAATTTTTAAAGTAGCTTGAGCCATTATAACAGTTGTCTGGGACCTGGCGGTGTATATGTAGTATCACAGAAAATACAATTATTTTTAAGCATGATTTCAAACATACACTACTCTTCAGAAAATTGGGGTGAGTATGATTTTGATTTTTTTTTTTTTTTTTAAGTAAAACAAAAACAAACAAAAAAACAAAAAAAACGGGATATTTTAGTAATTTTGTGAAATATTACAATTTTAAATAATTGTTTACTATTTGAATATATTTCAAAATAATTTTTTTTCCTGTGACGCAAAGCTGAATTTTCAAAAGCCATTACTCCAGTCTTCAGTGTCAATGATCCTTCAGAAATCACTCTAATAAGCTGATTTGAGGCTGAAATTTTCACTGTTGAAAACGGTTCTGTTTAATATTTTTGTGGAGACAGTTTTTTTTTTTTCAAGATTCTTTAATGAATAGAAATGTAAAAAACAAACAAAAAACAATTATTTGAAATAGAAAATGTTCGTAAATTGAATGCATCCTTACTGAATAAAAATATTAAATAAAAAAAATAAAAAAACAGTCTTACAGACCTAACCATGTCAACATAATAGTGCACTTAACTGGTGAAAACTGATGCCATATCTGTTTTTAAACTATTTCTTAAAGGGGTCATATGATGCAATTAAAAATTTTCCTTTCTCTTTGAAGTGTTACAATCTCTTGGTGCATAAAGAAGATCTGTAAAGTTGCAAAGACTAAAGTCTCAAAAAAGAGATATTCTTTATAAAAGTTAAGAGTCAGACACACCTACCTAAAAGGCTCGTTCTAACACCCCCCCACATGCCTACATCACTATGTGGGAAGATTTGCAAAACGCCGCCCAAATGTTCATGCAAAGAAAGGCGGCGGCGTAACTTTGATTCTCGGTGTAGTATTGTTGCCGCCGCCACCATGTTGTGGAGACGCTGTGTTTCTCATTGTGAAAGCGAAAATACTTTTGTTTGGCCTTCCAAAAGAGGACACAAGGCGCATTTCATGGAGGACGAGGACTGTTTCCTGGGAAAGTATAGCCTACAATGCCGGTGTCTGTTTCTATAAAGTGGGGCTATTCCAACTTTGCAAGGACAGTCTGGCACTTCATGACTCACAGCCTTGTAAGTACGTTTGTATATTTAAAGAATTTGCCACTGACGATTCAAACGCGGGTTTTTAGCAGTGTAGAGTAGCGCTTCTTGTTTGTAATTTCTCCGATCACAAATGAAGACATGGTTTCATGTTTACGCGGCGCGATACGCAAACAAGAGTAAAAAGAGTAATTATGTCCTCATTGGATGACACAAATTCCTCGTTTATAATGGGTTTACTGGTTTTCTCTCGTTGCGCATCACCGGCGCACAGGTGCTCGTCGCACACATGGCATCACAGTATGGTAGGGGCGTAACGTTTCCGTCACACGGTTGAGGTACTCGGCCAATCACAACGCACTGGATAGATGAGCCAATCACAGCACACCTCGCTTTTCAGACCATTGAGCTTTGTAAAAATCGTTTCAGAAAGGCAGGGCATAGAGGAAAAACAATAATGTACATTATGTGGAAAAAATTTGACCCCTTAATATATAATGTGACGTGTTTTTAACCTTAATCTGAACCTTAAAACACATTGCATTACACCAAATACACAAAATAATGTTATTTTTAGCCACATCATATGACCCCTTTAACGCTGCAGTCCGTACGTTTGACTCTTTGTCGCCCTCTATGTTTGAAACACCTGGAATCAGTTACTGGGAATTATTTCCTTGCGGGGGTTGTACCTGGAACGGCCCAGCGCGGATTTAATCTAATGTTTTGAGGAGTATGTATGTGTGGCAGTCAGTCACCGCACAAGTGTGGATATTTACTGTACTTCGCAAACACAGATTCTAACCTACGTCTTGGAATATATGACCCAAATAAGAATTTTCACCAGATATTGTCATCTGAACAAGTAAGTAACAAGTCTGACACATTTGTTCTGACCAGCTGAGGAAAAAAGCATTACAATAAATCATGCTACCAATGGTGAATTAATCTAACGATCGATTAGCTCATATCACATCAAACCGTGCAAATTATTATTATTGTTATACTTTATTCTCAAATTAATGTTAACAACATCAGCATTGCATGACTATGAGTAGAGTGTGTATAAGCGAGTAGATTTCAATTTCTGTACAGTCTAATCTCTAATTGTCCTACCATTCGAATTTCATATAAAACCCAAGAATTGTTCTCAGATATTTTCTGGATTACAATCCGCCATCAAAATGATTTTTTGACATTGAATTATTCTAGCGGCTGTGAGAAGGCTAACGATCTGCCACCTGCAGCATCCTCACATGTGATAGACTAGTAGCCGGGACAACTTCTTTATGTTTACAGAAGTGACGTAATTGAGCAGCAGCATGTCGGACTTTCCCGCGAAAAACCTACCCGATACCCACTCAATTAGAAAACATTATATAAAGCTAACCGTTGTGAATCAGGTAAAGTAAGGCGATAGTTTTGAACAATGGCTGGTTATGTACTTGCTCAAATATTGATTTCGGATCATTTTTAACAAAAAAAAAAAAAAAGTTACAGACTGCAGCTTTAAGACACAATACATCCAGTTTCTATAATAAATGAACTTTTCTTTGCAAGAGTGACTTACCTCCTGTTCCTGTCTCTCCCACTGTCGAATACGGTAAATCGTTTCCAGCTCATGCTTTTGTTGTCTCATGCAAAGGTCCACTTGCCGGCGTCTGTCCTGCAGAATCTCCATTAAACCTTCCACCTTTCCAAAGCTGCTCCAGGCCCCGTGAGAAGCTCTGTCATACTTCAGGGCCTGTTGGGACTGGAAGTCCTTCAAAAATCCCAGCAACTCACGACTCTTATTCAACACCAGCATTGACTTCTCCAACATCCCTGAGGATAGTGCACAAGCTTCGTAAAATATACTGGTGTGTTTTATTTTACAGTGTTTATGACAGATAACAAAAACCTCTATTCACATATTTTAACGATATTTTGTGGTGAGAATTCCAAACATTCCTGATATAAGCTCCCAAAAGGCCAATCTGAGAACAATTCCTCTTCATTCATTAGGTTTGTATCTGCATGGCTCCTATGCCATCACTCAGTCTCCTGCTTTTGGCAGGTGCTAGGGTGCTGCTAAGGGGTTCCAGGGCATCATAAGCCAATGGTGAGCTTGATGCAAAGGAACAAAGCTCTTACCTCTTCTAATAGTGCTGTGTCTCTGAAGCAGTTCATTCATGTTGTCTGCAGTGGTCGATTTCTGACCAACACTCTGAAAGTCTTCAGCTTCATCTATCCTGATGGCAAACTATAATTGAAAAAGTTTCAAAAGCAGCTGAAAAAAATGGCAAGATTGAAAGGCCAATATAAATTTCAAATCAAAATGGCCAGATGAATATATTCATCTAAATCTTACAAAGGCTGCATTTATTTGATCAAAAATACACTAAAAACACTAACTCCAAACTGAAATAAAAAGAAGTTTAAAATCTAATTTATTCAAGTCATAGCAAAGCTGAATTTTCACAATCCTTCAAAAATCATTCTAATATGCTGGTTTGTTGCACATTTTTTCAAACACATTTTTTATTATCAATGCTGAAAAGAGTTGGGTTGCTAAATATATTTATGGAAACGTTGATACCTGTTTTTAAGGATTCTGTGATTAAAAAGAAGAGCATTTATTTGAAATAGAAATCTTTAGGGAAATTATAAAAGTCCTTACTGCCACTTTTGATCAATCTAATGCATCACTTGCTGAATAAAAGTATTTTTAAAAATGTATATACATTTACTGACCCCAAACATTTCAAGGTTAGTGTAAATAGTTTCAAAATAAAAAACATAATATCAAAGTGAAAAGTATATATGTATTGCATTTAACAGAATTTGTATGCAACAAGAAACATGCAAACAGTGTAGGCCGATATCTGATAAAGACCGATATCTCAGATCTGGTACGTCACATTTCTTTCAACATTTGCTCAGAAACACTGCGTGTCCTCTGCATAACCAGCTTCTGGTGAATGACAACTCCATCATGTTACATAAATGACAGCAGCAACCTTCAGCAGATGAATGCAGTCGACTATGTACATCATCATAATGGTAATTTAGCAGGAAGCATGTCTGTTGAAATGTTATCAGCAAAACAAATATTGTTCTGAAACATGCTCATGCTTGAGTTTACTTGCACAACCACCATTTTGTGCTGCTGATGAATCATCTTCATTTATCTAGAATATCTAACTGAAGCAGATATCAAAGTAATGTGACTGACTTGCTTCAGATTGCTGAAGATAAACGGAAACAGCTGTTCACTGTAAAAAACAGAACAAATACACAACATTGCATGTTCAGCCAGTATCAAATAGCACCATGTTTCCCAACTTTAAAGCTGTAAAAAACAAAATTCATCCATTGTAATTCCAAACAAAAACATTGTTTTGTACAGTACACAGTGTAGTACACTCCCTGTGGCACGTCTAACCATCAGGGACAGAACTTTTTTCCCATTTAAATAGTTTTAAAAGCCACTGGTTATGAAAATAATCATGTCTTGTTTGGAAAATGTTGCAAAATTTTAACAATGGGCTTTTAAAGTTAGAAAAATGCACTGCTGTTCTGTACAGCCAACAGGCAGCCAGCCTCTAAATGTGAACTCTAATGCCACACAAACAATCAACAAGCAAAACACATCACAAACAAACAAATTTTGAATTTCGATGAGAGAAATAGTGTCATTTCAATAAGACTCCACTTTATCAAGAATTAGGAGTTCAAGTTTTTCATGGATTTTCTGCGCTGACCAACAGGAAGCTGCTTGCATTTTGTAGGAACAGTGTGCTGCTGCATTTGTTTTGCATTTTACTGTTCACAATTAAAACAAAGTACAGTACTGAGACACTTTCTTGTTAATGTGATGAACTATATACACCTGCAGTTAACCATGCTACGTTTTGATAGTTACATATCAATAAATGACTTTTTAGCCTGGGGAGGACATCTTGAATGTATGTTTTCACATTACCAAAAGATGAAGTTAAAGGTTTAGTTCACCCAAAAATAAAAATTAGACTGTGTTTTACTTACCCTCGAAGCATCCTAGGTGTACATGAGTTTCTTCTTTCAGATGAATCCAGTCGGAGTTATATTAAAAATTGTCCTGGCTATTCCAAGCTCTATCATTGCAGTCAGCGGGTGTTACAGTTGAACAGTTCACAAGTCATCAAATAAATAGCGCACATCCATAACAAACATGCCTCACACCGCTCCGGGGGGTTGAATAAAGGCATCCTGTAGCGAATCCATGCGTTTTTGAAAGAAAAATATCCATATTCAAAACGTAATAAACATTTCTCTCACTTCCGGTATGTCATACGCGGAAGCCGTTCCGGCGGATGACGCAGGATGTATGTGTCGCACGCGCACCTCTGAGATATGCTAGTCTCGCGAGTTTGTTTATAGGAGCAAAGGAAGCAAAGTTTCCTTACTTTAGCAAAGGAAAACCAGTCTCCTCTTGCTTTATATCGAAATCCTCCGACATTTTTCTTTGCAAATCCTCGGTTTGTACTTCTAATTCATGACCAGCGTTTTGTTTTGTTCTCTCTCCGCATTCTTCACTAATCACGCAACGCCAACGTGCTGCGTCTTCCGCCGGAACGGCTTCCGCGTATGAGATACCGGAAGTGAGAGAAAAGTGTTTATAACATTATAAATATGGATATTTTTCTTACAAAAAAAACACATCGATTCGCTACAGGAGGCCTTTATTCACCCCCGGAGCCGTGTGAAGCACTTTTTATTATGGATGCGCGCGCTTATTGACGGACAGTGAGTTCACTGCAACACCTGCTGACTGCAAAGATAGAGCTTGGAAGATCAAAGACAATTTTTAATATAAGTCAGACTGGATTCGTCTGAAAGAAGAAAGGCATATACACCTATGATGCCTCGAGGGTAAAACACAGGCTAATTTCAATTTTTGGGTGAACTAACACTTTAATACCTTAGAGAAGGCATAAACAACAATTGCAATTTTCCTACAGCGAGTTTCTGATAGTAATTCAGCAGGTACTATAAGAAACCACATTACCTCCAGAGCACACTCAAAAAAACGGCAGGCCAAGATCAGGAGTGATCTCCTCTTCTCCAGGTGGGCCACCAGTGTTTTCCAAGCCTCACTGAGAGAGACAGCCATGGCCTCATAAACCAGCTCCTCTCCTTCCTTCTGAGCTGCTGTTTTATCAGCCTCCTCCAGCAAAGCCCATACGCCTCCTTCATTTTTCTGTGTAAAATTGAAATTCAATTATTAGACATAACACATTGCCCTAGCATGTAAGTGTACACAGCTCTTACTTTTATTTAAACTCAAAACAAAAAGCAGCCCACATGCTGATTAGAAACGTCTGGTGGGCAGATGAGATGCACATAAGTACATGATGAAATGTTTGGTAACGTGCAATATGTTTTAGCTGTGGTAGAGGATTTTGTTCTGATTAAAGGCTGTACTCTTCATTCTGAGCCTGTAGTTACTTTTGGTCAGATAGCGCACTCTGATGGTTTTTCACTTTCAAATATAGCACGGAAATGCTTCTGTAGCATATGATTGTATGTTCGAATTAATATTTTGAAGACAGCATGTTCAATGCAGCTAGGAACTCTCCTTGTAAGGTCTGAAAGCATTGCTTTGTGGCATATGTCTGATGTAACGCCAGCTATTTGAATCTGGCCATATAAAAGTGTACAAAATGTCTTATGAAACTGTACACAAAACGTTTAACATCTGTTATTAATTCCTCCTCATTAAGTCTTTTATTTCTAACCTGCAAATATCTTTATAATTCAACTTCAAAACATTCATCATGAATGGAATCATCCCACTGAACAGAGCAGATACATAACAACTGTATTTCAAAGGCTCAAATGAAACATTGAAGAACCTTCGAAGTTAAAGGGGTCCTATTACGCATTTTCACTTTTTCAACTTTAGTTAGTAAGTAATGTTGCTGATTGAGCATAAAAAAATCTGCAAAGTTACAAAGCTCAAATTCCAATTCAAAAGGAGATATTTTATTTAACAAAAATCACTTTTCAAAAACTACAACGAAATCACTTTTCAAAAACTACAACGAACGACAACACATATTTTCCGGGATTTGCAATATCACAAATACCGACGAATGGGACGAGACCCTGGTTGAGGCTGCACTAGAGAAGGCAACGAGTGTTATCACTATGTCAGAGACAAGCTAGCTTTCCCAAGGCAGACAAACTTAGAGTGCTTACAATCATCCGGGTTTAAATCATGCTCAAACTGATTTGATTTTGATGCAATATTTACTCTGAGCTCGAAGAGGGGAAATGACATTTACACCTGAGTCCCGACCAGGCTCCGAGTGGTGCCAATCACAACACACACTGGCACAGCTAACCAATCACAGCACATTTCGTATTTCAGAAAGCGGGCCTTCATTTGATACAGGAACTATTCGAGCAGTTCATGCCAGACTGAGGAGAGAGGTGTTGTTGTAATGCAAAATATGTGAAAAATAATGTGTTTTTCTGAACAACCTAGTATGAGAGCCTGTTCTAGTACATCCCCAAAACAAAATCAAGAAAAGAGCATAATAGGACCCCTTTAAACACTGACGGTGTGGGTTATTTAAACAGATAGGCCTCAACAACGGCACCAAAAAACACCATCTATGAAAATCCAATAAATCATCTCCTCATGGTTGTGTGAGAAGGACATTGTGCTTAAGATAAAGCTGTTATAAATGCTGAAAATGTATTCACGAAATATTTATATTTGTCTACAAAACTAAATTGTAAGCATTCCAGAATAAGCTTTAAAAATAAAAAAGGATTTAAAGATCATGTGAAATGTAAATTCAGTTAATGGAGGCGTTTCCAAACTTTTGTCTGGTCCTACAACTATTGGGCTTTAAGATCAAAACATTTTTATTTTGCATTGGTACAGTAGAGATTACCTTAAGTTTAGCAAGGAGCTGCTCATGTTCCTCTAGAAGCTTTTTGGTTTCATCCTGGTTGTTTCCAATCTCCAGAAGGTTGGGTTGTGCTTCTGTCAGTTGTAGATGCACCAGCTCGCCACACTTTAAACACACACACACGCAATCCACACACCCGAGAACATGTTAATGTATGGCTGTGCTTCTGCACATGCACCTCTTGTATCCACGCGGCCTCAAGTGCATTTCACAGACTGTAAACAAGACTAAAAGAAGGTCCTCCACTGGCCCCTGGCCAAAGAGCACTTCGATTTCAATGCAAAGCCCCCTCAGTGAATTCTCATCCGATCAACTGCAAGTCCCAATGCAAACTTTGGCATGCAAATTGCACTGATCTTAAAATCACATTGCAATTTGCAAGTACGGGAAGAGCCATTCTGAGAGTGAATGAAATGTGGAGCTGCCACAGCTGCCACAGCCTGTCAATGTTTGTTAAACAACTGCAAAAAATACAGTTTAAGGTATGCAGACTGATGGCTAATTATCATTTCTGTTTACATTAAGTCTGCTTACAGGGTCTATTGCAGGCATCTGGTGGTTTTTAATACTAACACGCATTAACTGCTTTGTGTATGAAGAACCAGCCATACAAACAAGGAATGAGGTGAATAAATACTACACCTACAAATCAATTATGTCAAACCTGCAACATATAGAGGAGTAATATGTAAATAAAAATGAGATTTGATAGCTCCGGGGGAGGGAAGATTGTCAGTAAAAAACTTAAATTCACTGTTTTCTCCTGTCAAATGACTGAACTTGGAGGATTGGAAGCACTGTATACATTTATGGAGCTTTTCGGAGTCTAACACAGACATATAAGCTATAAACAATATTAGGAGTGTATAGGAAAAGTACAAAACGGCAGACTTTCATTTTGGGCTGAACTATTCCTTGAAACAACAGCAGGAGCAAGCATACATTAGACAATAATAGAACCTTATAACTAGACATAAGGATGACCGGTCACAGAGAATCTTTATGAATAATTCAGGCCATCAGGAGTTTGGACCATCACAGAGCTCTGTGTTTTTCTCACAGCTGTTTTTGCCTCCCCATTAAGTCACTGCGTCAGACATTATGGAACATTCACATTCCATGGAATCCTCACAGAAAAACAATAAGGTTTTATTGATAGCCCAAACCAAGAGTCTGTTGAATACCCCGAACAGTGTGCCCATAACATCACTGGTGAGAGCAGTTTCCTTCCATGATTGTAGCAGTGCTTTTGGATAAAGCAATGATGTGAGTTCAACATTGTGAATTCAACATTGCATGCAGCCATACAGTATTATTCATTCAAAGATATTATCAGGAAAGGAATAGTTTACAAGGCAGTGTTGTTGTTGTTAAACTAAAACTAAAAATCTGTAATTGTTTTTGGTAATTAATATAATTTAAAATATATTTTTATGACCAAATAATAAACTATAACTATTAGATGGAAAAGAAAACAAATTTGAAGCTGCCTTGGCAACAAACTGAAATAAGCTGAAGGAATGTATTTGTACTAAAATTACTAAAACTATTAAAGGTCATTCCAGTAATTGAATATAAATATAAATAACAATGAAATAAAATAGAATATTAGATAAAAAACTTGAAGGGGATGTTCACCCAAAAATGAAAATGTGATGTTGATCTGCTTACCCCCAGGGCATCCAATATATAGGTGACTTTGTTTCTTCAGTAGAACACAAAAGGAGATTTTTAACTCAAACCGTTGCAGTTTGTCAATCATATAATGGAAGTGAATGGGAATCAAGGCTTTGAGAGTAAAAAAAAACCTATACAAAACAAAACCAAATTAAACCCTGTGGCTTGTGATGATACATTGATGTGTAAATACACGAAAACGATCGGTCTGTGCAAGAAACTGAAACAGATGTATACGTTTTTTACCTCTGATACACCGCACTGTCCCGCCACCTATCTCTGAAATGGACCATTGACTCTATCTACAATCTCAATTAGGAGTGTCAAGGGTCCATTTGAGAGATAGGTGGCGGTAATGCAATTATAAGTCTGCGATCCGCCGTAAAGCAGAAGAAGAAGAAGAAGAAGTCGCGTCACGCGCTGGCTGTTGAGAATGCACTCAGGACAGTTCAGACATTGCAGTAAATCAGAGTTAAAAAACAATATAAATACTGTTCAGTTTCTTTCACAGACCGATGGTTTCGTGTCTTTACACATCAATGTATTGTCACGAGCCGCAGGGTTCATTTTGTTTTTTTTTGTGTATGTTTTTTTGACTCTCAAATCCATGATTCCCATTCACTTCCATTATAAGACTGACAGACTGCAAAAATTACACTTAAAAATCTTCGTTTGTGTTCTACTGAAGAAACAAAGTCACCTACATCTTGGATGCCCTGGGGGTAAGCAGATAAACATCACATTTTCATTTTTGGTTGAACTATCTTTAAAATGGAACATTTTTCATTGGCAACTTAGAACTGAAAACCACGAATACTAAAACAGGAAATAGCAAAACAAACCTTACACAGGCACAAAATTCAAGTGACACTGAAAATCTAAAAATTAAATAGCTAAACTCTACTATAAATGTTATAATAGTATATAAATAATACTACAACAACACTTTAGCTGGTATATTCTGCTAAATTTCTTATTTTGTGTTCCACAGATGATATAGTCTATAGATATAAACAAACTAACACTACAGTTGAAGTCAACCTCAATCACCAAAGAATGTTCTTATTAACTGCACAGTAATGCATCTAAAATGATTCAAAATGTATATACTATATTCCAGTGACAAACATACAGTTCATATAATCAGTCTACATAAAGCTTTGCATTGTAAAGTAGAATAGTTCAAATACCTTGAGTACTGCTACAACAATCTGGGAAGTTCCAGCCTGTACGGCCACAGTGCTGATTGTTGTTGTGGAAGGCTGACCTCCAGCATCACCTTCACTGGACATTGTGGCCATTGTCCCCTCGAGTCCACACATCCAAGAACCAGAAAGGTCAGAACAAAGCTCAGTACACACAGGTTTGTGCTGTAATCCAAAGCTCCTCTTTTCAAAAGTCCACAACTGTCCCGACAGGCGACTAAACCCAGAGTGAAGTCTCTGGGATTTTTAAAGTGACACAGCCCACGTCCACATCTAAGATCCACTTGGTCTGCAGGTAAACTCTGCAACCCCTCAAAGGTCTTTCAGCATTGCTGTGCTCTTACAGGCTCCATCGGGGCCACTTGCCTGAATGAACAGTATGGTGCAAACACAGCCGTCTATGTTGACAGGGCAGAGAGAGGCGTGTTAAAAATAGAAATATCCACTAAGTTTATCACACTGTGCAGAGAGCCATTTGACACACACCCCGTTTGGTTGCTTTGGTGAGTCTGTTGCTCTCTCCCCTCCCCTTGCATGTCTCACTATGACTAACCTTTGCTTTTCATCACAATAGAGCATATGGGAAACAATTATACTTAGAAAAATAGCTCACCATTTTGCCATCATTTAGCCTCATGTCAAAAGGACAAAATAAGAATAGTCCACGCAAATACTATATTCTAATACTGAAAACAAGTCGCTCACTGTAAAAATCACATCTGCTCTAGCTTTCTCTGATGCTTTGAGGAGCAAGTCAACAACATCTTATTCTTGAGCAATTCATTTAATCTTACTCGAATCTTTTCAATGATCCAATTCACAAAACCTGAAATGGAGGACAAGAATATTTTAAAATTTTGTCCGTCACATTATGATATGGCTTCAAAACACTTTGAATATACCACAAAAGCCATGTCAAGTTTTAGGGTTAGTAAGATTTTTCCCCCCCTTGAAATAAGCCTCTTTTGCTCACCAAGGCTTTGTTTATTTTATCATAACGGTTTTCTATTTTAGTCTTTTTTAAAATGTGATATATTCCTGCGATGACAAAAAAAAAGCTAAATTTTCAGCATCATTACTCCAGTCTTCAGTGTCGCATGATCCTTCAGAAATCATTCTAACATGCGGATTCAGTGTTCGAGGCTAAACGAATACGTGTTGAAACCAGAGATACTTTTTTTCTTATTAAACCTCTTTTGTGTTCCACATAAAGTCCAACATTTTGACCAACATGAGGGGAAAATAAATTATAGAATGTTCATTTTTTGGTGAACTAATCCCATCAGAAGTGTTTAT
Source organism: Sinocyclocheilus anophthalmus (assembly GCA_018155175.1). Lineage (NCBI taxonomy): Eukaryota > Metazoa > Chordata > Actinopteri > Cypriniformes > Cyprinidae > Sinocyclocheilus > Sinocyclocheilus anophthalmus. The sequence goes on along the minus strand of JADLZN010008463.1, from coordinate 37,279 downwards.
TTTCACTGAAACTATACTTTGTCATCAGCATAATTAAATGCTAAGAAATGACAAAGGTATTCTCAGCGTGCCCTGCATGGCATCTTTCCATGTTGTAGCATGTGTTTAAAACAAGCAGGAGCATGGAAGAGGCTTGTTCTGTCCTTAAATGCCTGTTCCAAACCACAGACCACCACAAAGCCACATTACGTTCCTTCCTATTAAATGTAATGGCTACTAAATTATTCAAATAACTGCTTTTAGAAATCCCTTATATTTCTTTCTAACACATTATTCCACCAAACAACAACAATGTGCAACTACAAACAGTCTGATGCATAAAATAAAGGACGGATACACTATCACCCGAGTCAAGTATTCTAGAGAGACGTGCGATATTTATATACCTACAGTACATGTTGTTTATACACTTATTTAGTATAGATTTATGCAAATTAACAATGATACAAACAGTGATGTTGCGAGCAATTAAAAAATTAATAAATCAATGAATAAAAGGTTATTTGAAGGTGGCAGATTTTAATGTGTATCAGTCAACCACAGCATAATAGACGGAAAAGGCCAGAGAGACTCTCTGATAATGACCAGTCCCAAGAGAAACAGTCCCCAAATTCTTAAAGGGATAGTCCAACCAAAAAAATGAAAATTTACTCTCATGTCATTCCAAACCGGTGTCCATTTCTTTTTTCTGCAGAACATAAAAGATTCCACAAATAATGTCAAACAGGTTTAGAATGACTATAAAGTAAATGTCATAGAATGTCATAACATTTTTATTAAACTGATCTATCCACCAAAGAAAAGCAATGTATGACAGGGTCCACAAAAACATTAAGCAGCCCAACTGTTTTCAACATTGAGAAACGTTTCTTAAGCACCAAATCATCAAATTAGAATGATTTCTGAAAGATCATGTGACACTGAAGACCGGAGTAATGTTGATGAAACGTCAGCTTTGTCAGCAAATTGTTTTAAATTTCAATATTTCATAATATTACTGTTGTTACTGTATTTTTTGATCAAATAATTGCAGTCTTGATACATAAGAAATTTCTTTCAAAAACATTTAACAAAATTTTACCAACCCCAAACTTTTGAACAGTAGTATATTTCAGTGACGTGCATCATATTGTAATATGGACATTTTATACTTGGCATTCCTAGAATACAAAATAAAAAACTTTCTGGAATGATCACTGTGAAACTTTAGTTCAGCATCACACCACATACTTACTGCTGCAGTAATGTCGTCTTTTCCATTGAGGACAATAGTGTCTGCAGAACATCCTGAGGTCCTCCTATGGGGTCTTCCTATCAAAGCCTGATGGAGGAAATGTTTTGAGATAAAGAGGGGACGTTTATAACAACAGGGCAGCATTAGAAGAGCAATTCAGCTGTGCATTTTACATTCAATAATTAATCAGCATTTTACACAGATGATTTTATGATGTAGGACACCCGTCACGGTGAACATGGTGAGGAAGATTATAGACACAATGAGGCCATTTTATCTACAAAGAACATTGCAAGCTCTTTGGTAAAACAGAAATATGCACAAGACAAAAATATGTATTATAATACACTTTACCATCATCTTTTAAACAGGTTATCCATGAGTGAATTTCTATGACCATGTGATTTCCAGTATAAGATTTTTTTTTTTTTTTATCATTCCAATTTAGACTTCAGTGCAGACTGGGAACTGCTTAAAAGGCTGCCAGTTAAAGCTATTATCAAGGTTTCCAGAAAACTGTCACAGAGGGTCTGTCGTTTTCCACTGTTACAGACATCCCAGCAGTCCTCCCAAAACCAGTACAGAGGCAGCAGCTGCTAAGACAGCTGAGAAATCCAATAGACTTCAGAGAGCACCAATGGGCAGTACAGGACTAAGTAAGAAGGGCCCTGTGGCCCCGGATGACACCCATGCCATCTGTCAAGGGCCCTGATAAACTCAGAAGGTTATTATTAGACAGAACACTGATTCTCAGGCCAGTCATCACATAAACTCTGTGACTAAGCTTTCTGGAAACATGACAAGCATGTATGTTAAAATTGACACATCTTTAAAAAATCGGAATAAAAAGATGAACGTCGAGTTGTCACAGAATTTTTTGCTGTGATGCCTACAACTTGAATAAAATAAGAACATCACTTAATAAAATTATTAACATTAAGCTACTAAGCTACATCAATACAAAATAAATAAATGAGAGAATTTTCTCCATGCAAAATTTAATTACTTAATATTTAATTGTATTAATATTTTTGAGGGAAAATGTGACCTAAACATGTTTTGGACAGGTTTAGTGAGATCAAATCAATGTCCAACTATGTCAGTGATTCTCAGTACAAACTAAGTGAATCATTTAGAGCCTGTAAAATAACGAGAAAGCAAGAGTTTGATGCGAGCAGCTGAAGTCTGGAGTAAAACTTTGATGCAGTATGAAATATTCAGTATAAAAATATCTTAACCTTGTCTAAACTGATACACAATTGATAAAGACTTTCTTCTGAAATGCTGCACAGGGCAGAGAGAATGGAAGCGAATAGCAACGCCGCAGGCAACTAATGACCTGCTTGACTTATGCACACACAGCCTGGCATCTTGGGAAGTTATAAGAAACAATTTATATAGAAACAAGTCAGAGTTCATGCAATATGCATGAAGACTTTTTAGAAATATTTGTACTGCACAAACCAGCCAACAGCCCCCCAAAAAAGAATCATGTTTTCCACAAAGATAATATAAAGAAATGTTTCTTGAAATTCTTGCATTAAATCAGCATATAGGAATGCTTTCAATAGGATCTGAATTTTAATATTTCACTGTTTTTACTGTATCTTTGATCAAATAAATGGCATTGCCTTGATGAGCATAAGACTTCTTTTAAAACATTGTAAACTCTTACTGGCCCAAAACTTTTGAACACTAGTGTAGTAAATTAGTATGCACAACAACTGGTATAAGCAGTCAGAAATGCACATTTTTTGGCACTGCACGGACCAAAAAAAAATAAAAAATGCAATATTGCCCATGTTTATTGAGGGTGCTAGAATATTCCTGTACAGCAATGGACAATGAGGCAGATTTATGCAAAGCACACATACAGTAACAAAGTCCTGTAAACTGTAACAACCTGGCAGCTTTATGACGTTGCAAAAGAGACAGCCTTTCCTCTCCCATCTTATGGTGCAATTTTTTTTCTTCATTTATTTTATACAACTTATATTTTCATAAAATACAGTATAGCCTTTAAAAAAGGCAAAAGGATTATACAATTTAAATGGTATGCAAGGTACAAAAAAAAAAAAAAAAAAAAAAGGAAAATCCCCCCAATGAAAGTAATATTTTATGACATGCATACATTAGGCAAGCGCGTACATTATGACTGACAATGTCGAGAGAACTAGCTCTTAACCATTGAGGGTCAAAACAAAGCTCTAAACAACAATTCGACACTGGACCTTAAAGCTTTGCTTTGTTTGTACCTTCATTGTTGAACTACAACAGCTTCAGGTTTCTGATGTGCTGTCATATCCCATTTCTACATTAAACACCATCTTCAGCAAAGGCCTTGCGGATGGATATTTATACTGGCATAAGAGAGAAGGTTTGGTAATTCTCAACAGAAAGCAACCGAAGGAAAGAAATAGAAAATACAATGCTTACGGTCAGGAAAGGCCTACAAATCTAGAGCACCAGATACAAATGGGATAAAGATGCCGCTTTATGTACATTCTATAGGGTTAGTAGCACCATTACAAGCTCAAGGCGCCTCGCTGGGAGGAGAACGAGTCGACAGGTAAGGTAAAGCTTTGTAGGGAGGCGAGAGTTCAAAGTATTGTGGTTGATTTAGTATTCAGCGGTCCACGCAGGCAATGCAACGCGAGCCCATGGAGTCTGTTTAACTGCGCTCGGTAAGTTAAGATGGCTTGGTGAGGTGGAGTACAACAGAGACGGTGGGTGATCTGGGTCACATTTGGACCGGGCCAGGAGAGCAGCGAAGTGATCAGAGGATCAGGCGCTGTGCTGCCATCTGCAACGCTTCCTGCAAGAGGGCATGAGGGGTATCGGCTTCTCAACTCTCCCTGGGCCCCGCCTCCAGAGCCTCCTCATCCAGCCGCTGCTCCACCTCTTCCTGTAAGAATCTCTTTTCCTCCACCAGTTTCATCCGTTCACGGATGCTTTCGGCCGAGGAGGCCATGTCGCCCGGGCTGCCAAAGAACTGCTCGCTCCTGCAACCGGGGCGAATGGGGGGGAGGGAGAGAAATGATGACAAAAACAAAACATTTTCATCTTCGTGATTGTTGAATAACAGCCCAAGATGATAAAGCAATCCAATTAAGGAAGTAAATATTAAAAGTTTATGCTTAAATGGGTAAAATTAGTTTGAGGCAAATAGAAAATTAGCTTACATACGAATTTCTTTACACAAGGAAATTTAGTATTTTAAAATTAATGAATTAGAACAGATAGTAAAAGAAAAACAGCTAACATACATCATAACTCCAATTCTATTGAAAAGAATCCAATTTTTAAAAGAAAAATTTATGAATACATCATAAATGACGACTACTACTACTACAACAACATCTACACTCAGGATTTTGCATGTGGACAAACAAATAAATTAGTAAATAAGTACATAAATATTAATTAATAAGCATACATACATAAATAAATGAGTGAAGGAAAAGCTTTATTGAACTTTATTCAAAGTGACATGGGATTCAAGCTATACATTCTGTCAATTCATGCATTCCCTTGGAATCAAACCCATGACCTTGGCGTTGCTAGCACCTACAGATTGAAAATACATGGGAACTCCTTCAATGCTGTTTAAAAGGATCCTATTATTAAAAATGTCATTATCATTATTACTTATATTAATTGTAATAATAATAATAATGATGGTTAAGATTTTTCAACAAATTAATAAATAAATCCTGTGCATGTTGATCCATATAGAATTTAAGATGAACATGTCGGCAGTGATAGCCTAACGGGCAGCGCATTGACATATAGCACTGTTGCGCTTCGTGCGTCCCAAGTTCGAGTCCCGGCTCGCTGACCTTGCCTAATCCCGCCCCCTTCTCTCTCTCCCACTTTGCTTCCCATCTACCGACTGTCCTATCAAAAATAAAGCTAATAAAAAACATGAACATGCAAGGATATGAGTACTTAGACTAATAGCAGTTAAGAGAAAATAAAGAGTAGCAGAGCTTTAGAAGTGCGCTGTACTTTGGCCTTTCGGTTCTTACCCATCAGGGAAAATGACTGGCACAGTAAGCCTGTCCAGCAGACCTTTCCCCACAGTCTCCACCTCTTCATATGCCTCCACATCCACCATCAGCGCGGCTAATTCAGGGCTTTCTCTCAGAATCTGAAGGAAGAGAGAAAAACAGTTACTGTCTGATATTACAGCTGGGAAGTTTGTAGACAGTACGTGTGCCCACATAACTGAAACACACTAGTCTCTAAAACCTATTATTAGTAGTATATTATAATTAGTAGTATTAATAATGAAAAGTAGGTTTTAAATACCAGTGGAGTCCAAAAGTCTACATCAAAATCATCAGGCTTTGGATAGATTGGGCATCCAAAGCTACTTGAGTAAAATTCACCCTTTTTTTTTTGTTGATGCTGATAATAATAATAATAATAATAATAAAGGATAAACAAAAGGAAAATTCATAGTCTTTTGAACCCAGTGTAGGTGATAAATGTTTGCTTTCTTTTTACTTTGCTAAAAATACACATGAATATGCAGATTTTCTCCACCATCAAAAACCTTAGTGCTGCCAACAGGCAGACCATAGTTATTTATGAAGTTATAAATAGAATTAAGCTAACAATGGTTCTTCATGATAAATTAACTCAAACAATACATTTTAAAGGAACAATTCACAAAAATGATTTATACATCCTCATGTTGGGGCAAACCCATTTGCAATTATATTTTCCGTGGAACACAAAAAGGAGAAAATCCAAAGAACAATGCTGTTCACCCAAAATTTCTCCCATGGTGTTCCATGGAAGAGAGAAATTCATACAGGTTTGGAACGCCAAGAGAGTGAGTAAATGGTGACAGTTTTCCTTAAACTACTCCTTTAGATTTATGACATTTGTTTTGCAGAACTGTACCAACCTTCTCCGCAGCTGTGTGGAAAGCACTGGCCATCTCCAGCCTGTGCTGCCTCTCGTCAGACGTGACTGTGAACTGTTTCCACACACGGTTGAGTCTGGGCAGCGTGTCCCCTGAGGAGCGGGTGGTACAACGCAGAGACTGGCACAGCACCACTGTGGCCTGCAGCAGCTGGCGGCCGTAATCATAGGTGCTCTGAAAGCAGAAAAGGGAGAGGTTACTGTGAACCCGATAACAAAACATGGGCTGGATACTCCAACAAGTAACAACACAATACTCTTAAAAGACAAAAAAAATTAAAATTGCCCATACATACAAAGAGGAAAAATAGGATTTATAATATGAATTAAGCATTTATTAAAGTGTCACTTTTGATAAGAAAAATTGCTTCTTTTTTTTTTACCTCCTGTAACACACATAAAACAATAATAATATTAATAATAATAAAATAATTGTTTTTTATTGGGATTTCACATTGTCGAGCTGCTCATTCAATAGAATTTAATTTGCTGATGGGTGTGCCAACAGAGGAAATTCAGAATACCTGTGCAACATCCACAAACTTCTTGTGTTTCTCCAGCAGCACTTTGGTTTCCTGTGAATCATCTCCCAGTCGAATGTGGGTCTTCAACAAAGCATCGAGCAACTCTCCTAACCATTCCACTGCCTGTGAAAAAAAGTTAAAAGGCCCTTACAGCCCCTCAGGAACTACAGTCCCACTTCTAAGAGTCTCTCCATTTGAATTTCAAGCTCTGACCTGTGAAGCATCTTCCTCACACTTGAAGAGCTGTACCATCTGCAGCATCTTGAGTCTCCTGACATCAACCATGTCCTCGCACCTATAAAACACAAGTGAGCACATCAGACCACCATCGCTTTCTTTTGGTATACCAGAAGTGCCATGTCCATGATTAAAAATCATGAAAAGAGAAGAGGAACCTCTGTTTGCGGAGCTGCATGTCCTCCATGACGCTGTGAATGTGGTCGATATTCTCCTTGTTCTCAATGCTTACATCCTTGCCATAGGAAAAGGACGTCTGGGTAGACATCTGGTCAAGCAGTACTTGGCCTTTTTCTCTCAAGCTTTGCAAGGCACCCTCTGGAAAACAGTGAGAGACTCAATACACAGAAAGAGAGGAAACTTCTCTATGTGGATTTTTTTTAAGATTCTGATGCCAGTCACCCTGGAAAAAAAAAGTTGCATTTACAAGGCATATATTTGATAAAACAACTGAAAATGTATATGTTGTTTAAAGCACTAATTAGCAAGTGGAGTAGCATATTTCACTTTGTTTTAATGAATGTTTTATGTCAGTTTAAGAATTATTATTTTTGTAATTAGCTGCTTTAAATACAAGTGTCTGTTAAATGCAAATGCGTTCACCAAAAAAAAAAAAAAAGTTGAAAAATTTTCATATTACATTTTTTCATGTTTCATGATTAAACACTACTAAATGACAAGACAACCAGCCACAATTTATTTTATTTGTATGTCTTGGGTGGTTCTTGAAAATCAGACGTCCGGTTATATGATGCATAAGTACCAAAAGTTCTGGTTTATCAAACTTTAATTACATGAACCAGGATCAGACGTATGAGTAGGACAACAGAGCTTCCTACCCACGCTCTTGAGTTTCTCCTCCAGATGTTTTAGAGTTTGCTGGATTGCAGCTCCATCTGCAGGGGCGACGTCTGCACACAGCATGCCTAACAGCCCGTCTAACTGCTGGGACATCTGTGACAAACACATGACAGTGGCATCAGAAAGCAGCTTTCTATATATGCATATATTCGCATACAGTTGAAACACTCAATAAACAAAATAATTATTTAAGTAATATGTAGGCTCACAATGAATATGTACACTGATTTTCTGTGCTGACTGGTGAGGAAATCTGTGGCTTTAAATGTGTGCAAATGGCCTGTGAATGGCATTTTAGGTTGACTTCAAGACATTTTATTTCTGTATTTTGACAAGCACCCAAGGGGAACAGGATATTCAGCAAAAGAAAAATAGAAAGTAGGGCGAGACTTGATTTTTATCCTTCTGGAATTTGGATAGGATTGCAAAAAGCGGGTGTTAAATACCACAATGGAGCCAGATGAATAGAGGGCACAGGATGAAAATCTAAGAGGGATTCATATCATTAAATGAAAATAACATTTATTTCAGAGTAGTGCTGGGCGGTATGACCAAAAATTTATATCACGGTATTTTTCTAAATTATACCGGTTTAACGGTACATGACAGTATTTTTTTTTTCATGCATGACCATATTTCCTACTGATTGAGAGAGGAAATACTGCAGTATATTGACTTAGAATGCCCTATATTACTGTCATGATGAGTGAATATTGTCAAAAAATACCACACTAAATAGTGACTAAACACGACCCTCTTTAATACGTTAACCAGGATGTTCACAAAACATCTTAAGGCTAAAAGTAGCTATAACTCGCCAATATAAAAGAAAATCTTAAAAATAAAAAAAAAATAGTGTCAGTCCTAAATTTAGGACTCCTTAAATTTTTGCTCTAAGAGTATTTCACAAAGCGTTTTAGCACTAAAACTAGCTCCTAAATCTGTGAAACGTTAGGAGTAGTGAAGAGAACTCCTAAATCACTAAGACCAAGCCACAAACTATCCTAAAACGGCTGTTGCCGGCAATCTACCTCGGAACGTAAACATTTTAGAAATATTTGACGATAATGTGCTTTTAAAAAGGTATTGCCTTTGGTTTTGGAGGTTATCCCAACTCCACATTTTCCTTTGATTATATGCGTGTTTTCATTAACCAGTTGAGCAAGAAGTAACAGCTGTTCTTGCGTCCAGTTTGGTTTTCTTTTTTGTTTGTATGTCTTACTATCAGCCATGACTAGTCTACTCTGTTAATTAAAAGGTTGTTTATATGCATATTCACAAATTATTATTATTTTTTTACGAGAAGCATACAGGCTGCCAATTACCTGAACATATACACATATATCATATTGTTTAATTAGTGAACCTAAGCCTGCATTTTAAAATCTTTATTTCAATGTGGCAATTAACATTTTTATTTTTAAACCTTTATTTGAATATGGCAACATAACATTGCGCTCTGCAATATTTCTATGAATAAATCTCTGACAGAGACTATCAGCCAATCGCTGTGTGCATAGTTAGTAAGCATGCTGACATCATCCATAGCAACAAGGTCAACCCCACCCTTACTTAGATTAAGACTTATCTCGATTCCTTAGTCAAATTTGTCTCAGCAGCTTTGTGAATAGTTTTTAAGAGAAAACTTTTACTGCTATTAAGGAGAACTCTTAGTGGTAAGATAAAATGGTTTGTGAATACGGGCCCAGAACTGCAAGTTTGAAAAGTAAAAATCATCAAATTTGACTTTGACTTTAAACAGAACTGATAGTATTACACTGTACTGATAGCGGAAGCATGAGAGTAGCCAGTATCTACATGCGCAATATGTTTGTGTTCTGTGGAAATCTGCAGAGCTTTAATTGCAATTCTGTGAGTGCAGATTCCATGAAGATCTAGTGATATCATCTGATCGTATTGAATCTTACATCTTGTGCGGTCATGTGGAACTCATGGGCAGACTGCAGGACGTTCTGTCTGAACTCTAATTGGCTGGCCTGCCGGTAGCAGACGTCACTGAGCTGCTGCTGCAGACCCTTGAGCTCCATCAGGTCCTCTTCATCTCCTGCGCTCAGCAGTGCTGCGATCTGCTGGTTCAGCTCCACATAAACAGCAAACCACTCCTGCAGCAAACAGCATGACGTGAGCTGTTAATACACAGTTAAACAAACCACCAGCACTCATAAAGACCTCAGGTCCATAAACACAGTACACCAATGTCGCAGGTCAAATGGATACAACAGCTCCAATGAAACATAAATATACACAAAAGATTCAAACACCGCGAAATCTCTAAAACTTAGAACATTTGCAGTTAATGGACTGATGACAAGGCCATTAACTGTATCAAGCAAACTAATCAAATGTTTCTTTGTAATTAACACCACATTAATTTCCCCATACATTTTCATAGAAAAACTAGGCTAAAACGTAATAAAAGCTTATCAATGTAAAAATGGTAAAGAGGGACATGCTAGGCAAGGATAATAGCTGTTAGTGCTTGCTACATTCACATATTTGGGGTCACGTAAGGAAATAAACGAAAAAAAAGACCATTATATATATATATATGTATCAATAATAGGGAGCAGCTGCTTTATATCACATGTTCTTTTGAAAATTATTAGTTGGAAGATAAATGACTATTGTGTCCAAAATCCCTATTCACAAATAGAGCTAAACCATCTACCAAGAAAGCTCACCACTATGGCAACACTAACACTAAATCACTTTTACATAACCTATGGTTTGAACCATGTCTATAATTGGCTCAGTTCCTGACTCAACGTGACAAAGAGGGCACTGTTCAACAAACCATAAAGCTACTGAGTCACACACACACTCCAAAACAACAACTTCCTGTAACAAAACAGCAATTATGTTATGTTATCTGTATGCACCAAGGGTCTGAGAGTAACGCAATTTCAATTCTCTGTGTGTATGTACTGTACATGTGGAAGAATTGACAATAAAGCAGACTTGACTTGACTTGACAATACCAACAACTCTACGTCAAAGAGATCCCTGTAAATCAAAGAGGCTGTTTGTGATCTCAGTGAGCCACAAACCACACTGAAGAAATACAGAGGCAGTAACTACTTCAGACAAGCCAAAAGCACACCACAAACCACTCCTGAGACAGATGGCCAAAGCTGATCTTCAGGAAAACTGTGCAAATCTGTGGGTGAAAACCGCATCTTTAAAGCAAATCAAATGCATTTTCCAAGACTAAACAAAGCTTTAATTGATGACTTTAAGTACTTAAATCTCCCAGATAGCCTGAATCAAAGATTCAAAATGAACCTAAACACAATATATTTTTATTTCCTCAAACAAGATGTGCATAATCAGAAGCAAAAATATTCTAGAAGAGCAGCATGTGATTGCAAGTAAAATACATCAATAACGCCACCTACTGGCAGGACTTAAACTGCAGCATGTAGCATTTTAGTGTCACCTGACTTCACTTCAGTTGATTTGACAGATCACAGATCATTATTCTATCAGCAGCTCTGACTGTTTGAGTTCTATGTTCTACAACAGTGGTTCACAACTTTTTAGGCTAAATGCCACAGTGACCGCCAGTATTCAATGTACATTATTTACAATTCACTGGTTAAAAGACTACATGTACCAGTGCACATGGCTGTTTAGTTCAGTTGTGCCACACATATCCTGAAAAGTAAAGCCAAACCATTTTGATTGCCATCTGGTGTCTGCCTGCAGTATAGGTCATAAACCCCTCCCTCTCTATGTAAATGAATGGGATTTAAGCCAAACAAAAAAATAACTAATTACACTTCAAATAAACTTTTCCTTAAGATGGTTTCTATCATTTAAGGTAGTTTTTATCTCACTGATGTATGTTCAAGTGTTAATTTTTTGTTAAAGTTTTCTTTTATATTTATAAAAAACCGTGCTATGGAGTCAAATTAACGCCACATATACTTGCAAAAGAATTGAAGCATTGCAAAAGAAAATTAAGTTTCGCAAACGAAAATTAAAGTATTGAGAAAAAAAACAATTGTTTATTGCGAGTTCACACTTGACTCAAACACAAAATAAAAGCAGTTTTGCAAATAAATTAGCAGCTATGGCCATGAAATAAGATGGTGCCAAAAACATGCTTTTTTCCGTTTCCGGTATATAGTTGCAATCCTTAGTTTTGCGGCAAATGCATATTATAGAGATATTTTCCAATGACTTATATTTTCATTTGCAAAACTTTTTTTTTTTTTTGCAATACTCATCTTTTTGCAAGAAATGTGGCATAACGTTGACCCCTGACTCAAACTTTAGCACATTGAAATATAGAGCATTAGGGTTGAGCCGATGTCATCGTCCATCGCCGATGGCTGATAGACATCACGATGTTGAGCCGGCATCACGATCTCCCCCCAATTTGCATTTCACAGAGCCTATACATGCCTTAAAAAAAAACATGCACTAGAGACTATGGTTGTACTTACACTGTGTTGACTCTCGATCTCCTCATGTTTCTGCTGCAAGGCCTGAGAAGCGCGAATGGAGTCTCCAATCCCCCATTGTGTGCGGAGCTGCTCTGTGCCAGGACCCTCCAGCCAATTCACAACCTGCTCACACACAAAACATAAACACAGACAAAGAAACCTTTAATTAGTGAATCACTACCACATTTGACCCCCGAGCCACTGAGCAGACTCTAATCGGAAAGAAATCAGGAAGAACACAGAGCAAATCTAATTATCTAAATGACAGGATCAGGTCGATGAGAGCCCAAATGAGAGATTTACTAAATCAGATATTTACTTGTTTACAAAAAGACAAATGTGGGTTGCATGTCTGGAGGGCTGCATGATCTTTCAGCTGTCAGATTTTGAAAGAACATCAGTATCAGAGAACAAATGGGATTTCAGAGCTGCAGCAAAACGGAAGATTGTCAGTGAATAATGACTTGTATTTCAGTCTATTTCTTACACAAATATTGTGTCTTCAAACGTCAAATTAACTTTATGGTGTTTTGTTCTTCAAAATTCATCCTTTTGTGTTGCATAGAAAGAAAAAGCATACAGGTTTGGAACAACATGAAGATGAAAAAAAAAGTTCAATTATGGGTGAACTAACCATTTAATTAACTTGCTTGATATGCAAGTTCAGTCTCAATTCAACAGCTGAGAGGTAAAACTGGGAATAACAACTGAAATGGCAGACAAATTAATTTCACTTTTGTTGTTTAATGAACTAGGGGAGCAAATGAAAAGTCTGGAACAGCAGCAAGAGAACCTGCTTTGTGAAGAAAGTCATTAATTTGTCTAATGCGGAGGTGACTGAACTTTTTAAGAACCACTGCTTAGCTTGCACGCCTTCCTGTCTGTAATTGCTTCAGGCACTGCGGCTTACAAATGATCCCCCCTTCCCTGCGCAATTTTTCACAGAAGGGAAGAAGTAGGCCAAAACTCTTTTCCGACACACAAGATGTGCACCTCCCATTATCCTGATCACCATGGAAACAGACATTTTTGTTTCATCCAACAAGAGTGGCTCTGAGAGATTTTCATACGATACACAATCTCTGATTTCACCATCTCCTTAACCTAAACCTAACATAACCTAAACACTACACTTGGTGACTGCAGAGATGTAAAACTAACCAACCAAGAAATACTGGTTGCAGAGTTTAAACGTAGACATTCTTCATTAAGAATTTCTATGAATGCACAAACAAAAATGTATATAAATTATATCCATCAGAGGTTTATCAAAGGGGATTTTAAAGGGGTGGTTGATTGTGATTTGACTTTTTTAACTTTAGTTAGTGTGTAATGTTGCTGTTTGAGCGACGAGAATACTTTTTGTTTGCGAAGAAAACAAAAATAACGACTATTCAACAATTTGTCTCTATGTCTCTCCGCATTACCGTAGCACCATTTTGGAGAATATCTGCTGAACGCAAACTGCGTACGCAATTCTGTGTCAGCCGCGACACAAGGATAGGTTTTCTACGCTTTGATTTGAATGAAAACAGAGCATCCGTGCAGCGTGGCTGTCACAGAAGAGCGTACGCTGCTTGCATCCAACGGATATTCTCCAAAATGTCACTACGGTGATGCGGAGAGACACAGAGGAGATGAATTGTGACTAACGTCGATTGTTTTCTTTGCGTACAAAAAGAATTCTTGTGCTTCTACGTTGCGGTGCACCAATGATGGCAGATGGACTAATCTGACGATGTCTTTCATACTTTTCTGAACCTTGACAGTGTAATTTACTTTGGACTACAACAAGTAATATCACAAACCCTGAAATTTACATAAACCACGGGTACAAACAAAGGGGGCGAGGCCATGCTGCGCTGCTTTAGAGAAGAGGAAGAGTTGCGGTCAAAACTATGGTGCCGAAAAAATCTATTTATATTTGAAGTGCGTGTTGCCTATGGCAATGCCGTTGCTTATGCAACGCTAAAAAAACAAAAACACAACACAATTGCTGTGTCTCATTTAGAAGGCTGCGTCCTCCTGAGGTCGCATTCGAAGGCTGCATACGCCATCGTCTCATTTCAGAAAAGCAAGTAGGTCACTCAGAATGCGACCTTCTTTCACAGGAATTCAGAGGATGCATGAGGTGTATCCTTTGCTGCTACAGATAACAACCGTCGTTATTTGAAAAATTTTTTAAAAAACAGGCAGCGCCGGCAGATGTAACGTTACACACAAGCGAAGATGTGTTTAAATTAAGTATTTTCAAGTTTTTCTGTAAGTTGGTTAAATAGTTGATAGATGCGGTAACAGGATTACAGTGTGGTGATTTTAAAGGTTGAGAATAGTACTTGCTAGCAAGGCGAGAATAACGTAATGGTTAACACTTGGTATGGACATGTAAATAGCGTGAGAGGCAATGACGTATAAAAGGTGTTGGCATAGCAGTGTGATATTTCCTGTTTCCTTTTCCGCTCGTCCTACGAAAGCGGTCTTGTTTAATTCTGGGTTGAGGATACTCCGTATACGCATCCTTCAGAGGATGTGACCTCCAGAGGACACAGCCTTCTAAATGAGACACAGCTACAGTTTGCAATTAGATGGTGTCTTATGACATGACAACATGTTGCCGTTGCGCTGGATTATTATTATTATTATGGATTTAATTTTATGAGGCAGCGGCAGAAACGCAGGAAGCGGGAATGTGTGGCTTTATTCTGTGCAGCCGTCTCCGCTGGTTTCAAAACTCAAAGAGGTGCGTATACTAGCAGTATATTGTCTTTTTCCACTTGACTTTCAGTTCGCAACAACACAAGCTTGTTTCTGCAAAGACTTTCATTATGTTTTCTACAAAAACGTCTGACGTTTTTACGTTTTACGTGGCGTGAAAACGTGAAAAAGCTAGGCTAAATCCGATCTGACTGGTTAGACTGAAACGGATTTACAGAAATGCGTTGCCACATGCCACTGCCTGAGGTGAGGGGCGTGACAGTTCTGAACGCGCACTAGGTGGTTTAGCGAATCACAACACGCTGGGCCAGCTAATCAATCTGAGCCCATAGCAAATTTCTGAGGGAGGGGCTTCATAAAACCAGGAAATCATCCGAGCGTTCATCGGAGAAAGAACAGAGCGGTGTAGAATAAAGTTAAATTATGTGAAAAATAATGTGGCTTTTTACCGAAGACTTAAAGATATACACACAATCAAGCACCAGAAAAAAAAGCAGTAACCACCACTTTAAAGAGTGTACGATTTTTTCCCTTCACATGGTGCCTCATAAGTGGAATATTCCTCAAAGAGAAATTACATTGTAATAATTTGTACTATTATTATTGCAATAATGTTACATTATAATGCTACAACTGTATAAATATGGTTAGAAACAATATTTTATTAGAAAAACAACAAAAATAAATCCAATAACAAACACGCCAACCTAACAAATAACAAAACTGCAATTATCTGATCCAACAAAGTGAAAAAATAAACAGCAAAATATTACTATTGAAATAATTCATTTATTTTTTAGATTCACCTTTATAAACTAGAACTAATATGATTATATTAATTTATATAAAATAGTTTAAAGAAACTGTTTTCTATATAAACATTTTAAAAGGTCATTATCCAGTGACGGCAAAGCTGAATTTTCATTCAGAAAAATCAGTTTAATATGCTGATTTGGTGCTTATGAAACATTTTATTATTATTATCAATGTTGAAAACAACACCTTAATATTTTAGTGGAATTCATGATATTTTTTCAGGATTCTTTTATAAATGGAAAGTTTAAAAGTTCTAAACCATGATCAAATGATCTAAACCAACTGATTTAAATTAACTAAATTGATATCAACTAAAAGAAAACAAAAGTGCAAAATATAGATACATAGAGAGCAAGGCTATGCCGATGCAGTCATACATCTACCAGTGATTCTCTATGGTAATCGGATTCTCAGTGAGAATTTTGTGGGAGTGCATTCTGCAAGCCTTCCAAGAAGACAGCGCAGCACCGTTTGTGAAAGAATTGTGTGACATATCTTTTCTGCAAAAAGACTCAAAGATTGTATGGTGCGAAGAACCACCAAAAATGGCTCTATTTGTGGACCAAGACTGCTGATTCACCAAAGTACTAAAACTCAGCCACAGTCTGAACTGACGCTGTGGAGCAAGATGTCTTCTTTTAAACCTCAGTGAAATTTCGACATGCAAATAAAACAAAATGGTGGACAGATGAAATTGAAACTCACACTCCACCACATCATGTGGTGTTCATAAAAGATGACTGTGCAAAGATATCTCGAATGTATTTGGCAAAACTCAAGTACAACACAGTTTTGCTTCTTGGCTCAAACAAAGAGAACAGGAATGTCTAACAGCTGAAAAGCACCAAAGGCAACCTATAGACAGTTTTTCTACAACACAACCTATCGGAAAGTGATCTTACAATTTTTGGTTTACGATTCTTATAAATCCCCCCCCAGTGTTTTACCTGCATGACCTTGGTTTGGATTTCCTCTAGCTGGGAGCGTTTGCTGCGCTGTCGGCAAACTTCCTGATACTTTGTGTACTGCTCCCTCAGAGAGTCCAGGAGCTTCATCACCTGAGGCTGAGCCAGCAGCTCATCGTCCATGGGTGACCAGGCTGTGCCACCTCCTCCACCCTCAGAGCCATTGAAACGCCTCTGCTGCAGCTCCGAGAGCAACTCATGTCCTGTAAGACAGGAAGAAATCAGGAAAGAAAAACAACATTTAGGACAGAAATCAAGGTTTAAGCCATTTGAAAACTGAATGCAGTAAACAGTAATAAAATTTTTCATAAGCAAAGTGTCAAACAGAAAGAAAATGATGAATGCAAAGGCAAATTTTCACAACTGTCAAGGAGTACAGATAGAATTGATGCAGTGTGAATACATTAAGCCAGTATGTCACCTAAGTTAGACACAAAGTGACATACTCAAATACAGAAGAAAGGAACAGAGGAAAAACTAATTTTGTACCATTGCTGTGTTTTTATTTGTGCCAATACTTGTGAATTATTCTAACCAAGGTTAGGCAAAATTCAGGAGTCACTGAGAATGTGTTGCTTTTCAACTCATGAACATGAATATGAATAAAATTGGTCTTACAATATATTACATTGGAATTGTAATGACAGGAATAGGAATTTAATAGGCAAAGGTTTAGGCAAAACAGAAAGACAGAGGAAACGAATTAGCCAAAACAAAAACAAATTAGGCAAAAATTGAAGTATGTTAAGGACAAAAGAGGACAAAAAAATGCATTCATCTAAAAATTGTATACACAGCATCAATAAAAAAATTCAATAACTATTTACATTACAAAGTTAAGTTCCAAAATATTCAAGCTTTCTTTCGTTTTTTTCCTTCTTACTTTTCTTTTTTTAATACCATTCTTTACACATAAATAAATGTTAAGGTAAATTTGTAAATGAAATATAATTGACCAAATATTACCTATTTATTTATTTTTATTTTATTTTTAAGTTAATTTACGTTCATCAAACGTGCATTAAAATTTGCATTCAAACAATGCAGGGATGGCAGAAGAGTGCTGATTCATGTGAAAATACTGTAAATACATAAAATATTTCATTTATATTGCTTGACACATTTTAAAATACATTTATAATGAAAAATTCAATCAAGCATGTTTATTTCATACAGAAAAATAAAAGAGCAATTATAAATTTAATTGCATTCTAATTCCACTTTCAAAAACAATTCAGCCTGCAATTTGAATTTTAAGGCATTCACAATTCAATTGTAAATGGTGCACAAGCCTGCCTCTAACTGTTTATTCAAAGCAGAGTCACTCACAGCGAGCAGAAGTTCATTGGAGCCATTCTTTAGAGTAGGGCATGGTGTCAGAGACATACTGATCAGGGCAGAGTCAACACACTTTACAAACCAGCTTCAGCTTCAAATACAAAAGCTGTGAAATCGCTTTAGAGTGTTAAACAACACTAAAGCCAAGTTCTTAGCTCTACCCCACCAATAAAACTGAATGGAGTTACAGGCCAGCTGGAAAAACAGTTTCACTGTTGACATCAAATGCTGGATAGAGCAATGCAGTTAAAATTCCCAAACCAAAAATCTGCTTTTACAACTAGTTTTACAAATGAACCCAAAATATTACAGAAATAACTTATGGCAGTTTTGCAATTTCGAAGCACAGTCTACATGCATTACAAACACAGACAGCACAGATTGACACTCACCAGTCTGCAGGACCGTTTCAGGATCAAATGAAGGCAGGATGTTGCTCTCTGAAGACCTATGAGTGTAACAATATGTTGTTTCTGAGCTTCCGTCTATAAAATCATGACCATTTAATGAAACAAACATGTTGGTTTCTCTGGATATTTGATTGCTTTTTAAATGCACTAAACATTTTAATTACACCTTTAAGAATGGCTAATAGCTAACAGAAAAACACTTGGCCCTTGAAATGACATTCTTAATTAGGAGCTCATGCCTGGAGCTAATGAGACAAAGTACCTGTCCTTCTCTGCCTGGCTTCCTTTCTCATTTTCATTGATGCCGGTAAGTTCATCCAGAAGGGACGTGGATTCCTTTGTGAATTTTTCAAAGACCTAGATGAACAAATGCCAAATAAGACCTCAAGTTAAAAATGTCACAGTGTAGAAACAGCCACTTGGACAGGGCGATATAATGTATAATGATTTAATCTAATGTAAATCAGGGATGCAAACTCATCATGGGTTTCAACTCTATAGTTGTGCAGTAAAATTCACTTTAAAGATTCACTTTTTAATGATGACGATGACTTGAAAAAATGTGCCAAAAATCCTGGTGGAAAACAAAAACTTAAGATGAAAATTACATTATATCCAGTAGATGGCAGCAGAGGATCACTCATTAGCGCCTTTGCCATTTCAACTCCAGTTTTTTTTGTTTGTTTTTTACAGGACTTGCTTTTGGATTTATTACAAATTGACTATGAAGTATAGCCAGAGCTAGTGGTTAAACGGATCGTAGTTGATCTGTGATTCATATGGACCAAGCCCCACGGTTCGGCATGCATGTGATCCGCGGATTGATTGCAAAATGTAACCATAATAGAATAAAAGTTTATCAATTGCACGCGTTTACACACGCGAGCGATTTTAAACCATTCTAGCGAAAGAAAAGGCGAAATGGAACTTGATTTGTTACTCGCGTGCTGATTTCTATCACAGCCGCACAAACATGAAGCTCGCATACGCAGAGAGGCGCATTTGACTGCGTGCGAACACCGAACTAAACCATCTTTCCAATCTCATTTACTCCTTGCCTTTGAACAGACACATATTCGCATAAAATTATGACAAAATACCAATCTTGACAATCATTGTGACAAATGCAGTCGGTTGTGTCGAACAGCTGGTGGTGGGGGAGAAAGAAATCGCATGTGCATCATTATATTGGATCCGTGCATCAGGTCTTAAAGGGGCAGCAGCCTAATAATGCCTGCTGCTGTCATTATGCTCATCAAACCACAAAACACGGTTTTGACAAAGATAGTCAGAGAAGAGGAAGGGGTGATTGTTGCTGGTTACTGTATGATGATTGAAATTGCGAAAGGGCTTTAAACAATTAGTAAATAAACTGCAAAACGTTATGTTTTCTAATACACGCTCGCATTGCATGTATTCTGACAGCGCTGCACGAGCTCGCAGCAGATCTGCTTGTTAACCAGGGTTCAAAGTCCAAAGCGCGAGGAAAATCTGTGCTGATACAGTCGTCAGTTGCTCAGTCACATTATGAATTTTTACAAGTCATGTGACAATGCGATACGTACGATGTATTCGAAATGACTCATTTATAAATCCGTTGTCAACAAAAATAAGCATTGAGGTCTTCCTGCGCGTGTCCGCCAAAATAAAAGTTGAGAAAAAGCAAGAACTCTTATCAACATTCATAAATTATAGCATTGTAATTTTACTGTTGTTCTGTAAAATAAAATAAAAAGTAAGACAATAATAATAATAATAATCATTACAACAGCTCTGTTAATACATTTATTATAACATTCACACAGTGTTCAAATTAGGATCGGTAATATTTTCTAATGTTTTAAAAAATGTTCAGTGTTAAATATTTTTTAATTGTTGTTTTGTAATTGATTTTTTTTCTTTGAAAAGCAAGTCAAAACAGTAAAAAGCACATTTTGGCTTTTTAATTTATGCAACGGTGAAAAAAAAATTGGGCAAAATACATGGGGAAAAACTTGAAAAACCGTGTTCGGTATTCGGCCCAGTGTTTAATTTTGTTCGGTTTCGGCCAAGAATTTTATTTTTGGTGCATCCCTACGTAATATGATCCGAACCGTGAGATTTGTGATCGGTTGAACCCCTAGCCAGAGCAGAAGTCACAAAGCTGAAAGTTCCTCATGTCATTTAAAAAAAAATAAGTAAACAAATAAGCCCAGACACCAACAGCCTAGAAGGGTTAATTATTTAAATTCAATTAATTAATTTTTTAACAGGTCTATTCATTTATACCAGGGGTGGCGAACGTCGGGCCCGGAGAGCCGCAGCCCTGCAGAGTTTTGCTTCAACCCTAATCAAACACACCTGAACAAGCTAATCAGGTTCTGAACAGTTACTAGAAAGCTACAGGCAGGTGAGTTTTTATTAGGGTTGGAGCTGAACTCTGCAGGGCTGCGGCTCTCCAGGACCGGAGTTCGCCACCCCTGTATTTTAACAATGGCATTAAAGGCCTATAATTAAAATGATTAACACTGCTGTCATCAATGAAAATTAAGAGCAGCTTTATTTCATGCACTGATAACGCAAAATACGTTTCTTCTCATGTTTTTCAATATACGGGCCATAAGATAAATATTAAGGGTATAATTTAACTTTTTACCTATTAAAGAAGTATAATATATATATTAACCCCCCTCACACACAAATAAAAAAAAACTCACCGGATCTACACGAATCACACAAATTACCCATTTTGAATTCAAAATGGCAAATTTCGCCGAAAGGTGACACGTTTGCATCCCTGATAAATGAAATATATATATTAAAATTAAGTACAAATAAAATATAAACTAGACGATACCTTGACAGCTAACTGAAACAAAATACATTGAAGCACTAAACTAATTAAAGCTAAATAGAAATATAAAAAAAAAAAACTAATAAAAATAAAGTTGTTAATAAATACTATAATAATAAACTACATGGCTTCAACTAAACTGCCACCATTAAGTAGATTCAAAATGCAAATAATTAGCCATGTTTTCCACACTATTTTCAGTGTATGAATATAAGAATGTTTATAATATTTAATTTACCTAAAGTTAATTTATATTAAACAATACAACTCAATTTAAAAAAAGAAAAAAACAACAACATTGTTGCTAAAACATTTTGATTTAAAATATGTCTGAACATATTGTGAATCAGGGTTATGAATCAATTCATTAAAACCATTTGATTCCCAGAAATAAACTGATTCACAGAAATGAACTAGTCTAATGACACTGCCTTTAGAAAACTACAAAACGGCATGTTAAAATTACACCAATATTCACAGTGTTACTTAATTTTACTTTGCCAGCTATATCACATGAATATATCATGAATACATTACCCAGTCTATTAACTACAATAACCCTGATCACGTGGCTACCAGTAAAGAGCGAATTTAAAACTGAAAATAAGGGCTTTTGTTCTCACCAATCTTTTGTTGAGCCAGTCCAAATGATCATAAAGCAGACTCCCGCCAAATTCATCTGTAAGCTGGCATGGTTCAATGTATCGTGTGAGTTTATTGGCAGAAACCAGAATCACCTGAAACGGAGAAAATTACCTCTCAGGTATGACTGAAAAAACCAAAGCTATTTCAACATCTGTGCTTAGAATATTAATAGACCAGAAAGTAAAACCATCCCGACCCATTTTGGAAAAGAAATGGTAGTAACAGAGGGCAAAGTGCAGCATTCACTAATGTTATCAATTAAACCGGCATCGGTGCACGTAATATCCATGAATAATTTATTTGATATTTGAAGGCATATAGGACAAAATCAGCAGGTGACGCAGCCCTTCTGCTGGGTCAAAATCAAAAACCGTCACTTAGTGTCAGTCACCCAAAACTATTAAAAACAAGGGGATGATTATAGCTTTTTATATAGTGTTGGCTGTTAGCTTTTAAAATATATATATATATTAACATAAGGGTTTACACAGCCAAATATTTAATAATTATGAGCATAATAAAGATTTTAATAATACACTTTACATTGTGTCTAAGAATACTTACTTATCTTTGGTTAAAAAAACCCCCACATGTAATAGACAATTGAAAATTATCACAACAACAACACCAATTACTACTATAATTTTTTTTATTATTATTATTTGTGTAAATGACGACAATAATATGATAATATATACATTTATTTTTTTTTAATAATTGTTATTATTATTATTATTCCTATGACAAAACTATTTGACTGCTTTCCTTAGACATAAAATACAGTGTAAAGACTGTCGATGTCCCAAATTAAGTAGTTCAAAAAATATACTACACCCATATCTGCCAATTGAATTATTTTCGGTATACTGACACTGATGATAATATAATGTATAACATTGTTGTTAATATATTTCATATGATGACAAATAAACTAGATATTTGACTGTTTAAACAAAATACTACAGTGTAAGAAACTGGTGTTCAAATTAAATAAAATAGTATAACAATATCTGACAATAATATCAATAATAATAATAATGAATAAATTATTATTAATAAATGCTTTATAATGATGAATAACCTATATATTTGACTGTTTTGACGCTTTCTAAATAGCACAGTGTAGGAGACTGACGTCCCTCACACCACTCAGCGGTCTTTCTTTTCAGATAACCAGCTTAAATCAATATTTCATGTCTATTTACTTATTTAATTGGTATGTTGCCATGTAATAAGGACAAATGTACAATCAGCTGCTCATTAATGCAAAACAAAACCGTTTACAGCTGCCAAGCAGCGTAACAACTTGGTGCATTAAGATGAGAAGGAGGCTCATTAAATCAGAATTTAGAAGTGGAAGCTTATGTTATGCTATAAATGCAAATGTTAATCATTACTATGTCTGTGCTTTATGTATGCTGTCTCAAAAATGAGATCCCTCCACCCTGCACTTTGGTGTGTGGACAGGAAGAGACGGACAGCACAGCTGTCTTTACAAATCTGTTCAGCTGAGTCAACACATGGGACGGAGGGACAAGGCCTCACTGCAAACAAATCCGGCCTGCGTTCCAGCATAGAGGAGAGAGGGGAAAATATTTTGGATTCATAATATCTGGGGTACATTACTCACAGGATGTCAGGGGTGTGTTTGCCTCTGCCTTGTGGCTGTCTGCCTGGGACAGTTTGAGAAAAAAGCCTCTTCAAGTATGAGCCACAGTGAGGTTTGTTTCATGTCAGTTTCACAAATTCTCTCTAACAGGAGTTCTTACACCTAAAAAGCCTTGTTTTGAGCTGTGAAGTTTCCGTGGCAGATACTAAAATGCAGTTTGAGCACAAAAGCTTTTGGACTGTATTTCGTCTTATCTCCTTCTGCCATGACATCACCGCAAATCCACAGATGGAAGCGCGCAGAGAAAATAAATAAGTGAAGACTGAAAACTAAAGAAAAAAAAGAATCCAACACCTTTCTCAAATGATATAACAATGCTGCCACCACTCATATTCCAAATCTGTAAGCGGTTTTTTTTTTCATTAAAACAAAAAGAAAAAATAAATAAACCAATGAAGAAAAGAAAGAGAAGCACCCTTAAAAATAGTCCACATTATTTCTACAATGTCTATTTGAAATCATCCATTAACTGTGTGATGAACAGACCGAGTAATAATCTTCAACTCTCATCACATTCATATTTTAGTTGCCCGTTTCGTTATTTTAAATAAAGGCATTAAAAGTTTAACAGCAGGTTTGGTGTCATTGACACCATTGATTCTTGCATATATTGTAACAGGACAAAGTGTGGGGAATAAGATTTAAAAGCTATAGCAGAGGAGAAATTCTTAGTGAAATGATCGCACAAAGCTGTCGTGATTTCAGAAGCCTTTTTGAGCCTTGGCATCTGTGGTCAATCTGAACTATCGGTGTCAGGAAAAAAAAAAATATATATATATACACAAGTGCAGTATGCAGGTAAATAAATGACCATTTTCATTTTGGGGTGTACTACACCTTTTAAAAACCATCTGCTCACCAAACATTTAATCTGTCTATTTAATCAAAGTAATGTGTGCTCTCCTCACACACAGTAACCCTGAGTGCAGGGACGCAACAGCTTGGACGTGTGCCAGCGGTGCCCTCACATCTGCAAGGTCAGCTGGAGGAGATTAAACACTGCGCCTGCTAAAGCTCTCTGATCAATACAGTCCCCTAAAGGAGCTCGCGTTCTGGTTACCTTGCAAGAATTTTTAAAAAGCACAAGCAAAAACAGAAAAAAATGGTTCTGTTTTATGCACTCTCAGGTGCATAAAACAGAAGGGGAAATTCAAAATTCCTAAATTTTGGGGTCTGTAAGATTTATTTATTTTTTTTAAATGAAAATTCTTTCATTTCATCAAGGACACATTAAATTGATCAAAGTAAAGAATATCTGTTGTGTTTGAAAAGTTCTTACAAATACGCTGTTATTAATTGTTTCCAAGAATTTCTGCAAGAAAGAAAAAAAAGTATCACCGTTTTCACAAGTCGATCAGCCAACAGAATTTACACTGGGGGGGGGATAATAAAACTGTTGTCTTCCAGCACCAATCGCAATATTAGAGTTTCTGACATATCATGTGACACTGAGATTAGAGTAATGGATGACAATTCTCAGCTTTGCCATCACATTTTAAAATGCATTCAAATAGAAAAAGCCATTTTATATTGTAAAAAATATTTCACAATATTAATGTTTTACAGCATCAATAATGCAGCTTTGGTAATACTACGAGACTCTTTGAAACCAAACAATACAAAATTCTTACTGACCCCAAACATTTGAACCTGTATGTTTAGCGAAGTTGTTTCTAATGAGAAATAACACCCAACATTTACTGAGCAAGTTGGCTGATATAATGTGAATTCATGTATCACTGCAATAAAGCTTAAAACAAAATTTTACACAAAAGCTTAAAATTAAACAAAATCAGAAATTTTTTTTGTATTTACATATATAATATGCTAAACTTTCAATGGCTACCAATACAGTCATCAGCTAATGCAATGCGATTCAAAATGTCAAAACTGACCTTGTCAATAAATAAATCAATGGGTCAAGATTTGGCTGGTTAGCAGAATCCACTTAGCCTCTGCTGGCAGATATCAATAATACAACAACTGGCTGAAAAAGCAGCTTTTTGTCACTGAAGGCCTTGCTCTTTCAACAAGCCACATATGAATCAAAAATTAAAAATGAAAATTCTGCCAGACAGCATATTCCAGGTATCACAGACCTCTTTGATACCAGTCAATCGCTCTCAACTCCCTTTGTTTTAAAGGAAAGTGAATCTCAGCATCAGCATCTTGAACTCCTTAAAGGAAAGAAAAATCAGCAATAAGCATAAAAAATATGCAGTCCAGTAACAGATGGTCCTATAGACCCTAAGTGGCAGTGAAAGAGGATCCACTTATTTAATAAGGCCTCCGGGTCTTTCCCTTCCCATATGCTCACTTATGCCTGGCCAAGCATCAGTGATGAAGAGGTTCTTGGGCAGAATGATTAATGGGTGCATACGGTCCTCATACACCTCAGCGAGCGGCCGCATGTACAAATCCCCCATTCAAGTATGGATCTTCAAGTAGGTCAAGAGTATGGTAATGACCGTTTTCACTAGTCTCCGTATTCAAGTCTCCACTTCCTAATGCTGATACACTGACCTCCATTCAGTCAAAACTGTGCCATCTGGTAGTTGTAATCAGCTAGAGGGGCCTGCTGGCCCAGATCACAGTGCAAACAACACAATGACCCCAACAAACATGCACATACAGAGGTTTCTATTTAGGAGACAGTGGTTCAACTGTCCTTCGAAACACGTCATCCAGCTCTTGGCAGGATCCATGTGATGGTTTCCAGGCAACATGGCGTTATTGGTTCATGCCCAGTGAGGGCACGGAGCAAGACAGCCAGACAAATGAGTGATCGGTTCGAGGCCAGGCACATACTCATCAGCACACATACTATGCACGGCTGCGTACTAGTGCACATGTAATCATGTTACGGTTATATTCACATACAGCCCCATTGCCTGCTCCTAAAGTGCATGCCGGAGGGCGGCCCATTTAACACAAACACCACCGGCTGCCAACTTCACCCATTTTCTTCATGGCCGAATTAGGAGGAAACATTGCGGTCTGCTCTAATTTATGATATTACATGAGAGATGATGAAATGGAGAGATCATAAAAGGGGGGGGGGGGGGGGGGGGGGGGGGGAAGGATCCAAACCAACTTATTTGAAACAGTCCTTTATATAGTGATTTAAACACTTACTACATGCTTAAAGGGATAGTTCACCCAAAAATGAAAATGTGATGTTTATCTGCTTACCCCCAGTGCATCCAAGATGTAGGTGACTTTGTTTCTTCGGTAGAACGCAAACGGAGATTTTTAACTCAAACCGTTGCAGTCTGTCAGTCTTATAATGGAAGTGAATAGGAATCATGGCTTTGATAGTAAAAAAAAAAAAAGCATACACCACAAAACCAAATAAACCCTGACATAAAAATCTTTGTTTGTTTCTCGGAAGAACAAAGTCACCTGCCCATCTTGGATGCCCTGGGGGTATAGCAAAAGCTCAATTTTCATGTTTTGGGTGAACTATCCATTACTGTACTACTCATTAGGGATGCACCAATAAACATTTAACTAAATACATACTTAAAAAAATACCAATACTAATAAGACAATTTTGAAAAACCTAAATATGCATTTTTATTGTAAATAATATGAATAATATAATTTGCATATGTATAATTATTGTACTAAGTATTCATATAAGTTGAAATCCATTTATACCATTTAAATATTTTAAATTAAATAATTTTTTTATAAATAATTTGTTATAACTTTTTAAATAAATTATCCTTTATTATATTAATAAAACACAATTTTGTAGAGTCTGCAAGGTAAACAATTAATTTAATTTTTTTGCCAGCTTTGCTAAAGATTTCTATTAAATTTATGGGAGTCATTAAAGAATAACTTTAAATGAGTACTGGATGACAGAAAAGGTCAAGTGAATGTAAAAATAATTTGAACCAACAACCAAGTCAGAATTAGTTTCAATGTAATGGGGGTAATAAATGAATTATTATAGAATTATTATAAATACATTTCTAACATCACCAATGGAACTCAAAGGAAAAAATGAGGGAAAAAAATACTTAAATGAAATAAAAAAAATTTAGTTTTGCAGCAGTTTCCCGTATGATTAATTCAGACATGCCCAGATGTGCTGCGTGACCTTTAAAGCGCTAAAACGGCCCTGCAAACCTTATTCCCCTCGCTGAGTCCTGACAAATAAATGAGAAAGGAAACCATTGTATGTGTGTCAGTAATAGGGTTGTGACGGTGAGGAAATTTTCCCACCGGTTAAATCGACGTGTGACAACACCGATAATAAGGCGTTCCCTCTTTTCCTTCGCTTTTAAATAGCTTGCAAAAGCGGCATGCTCATTTTAACTTTCACTTACCCACAAATGCGCAATTCTTCTTGAAGCAATTGTTTGTATTTTAGTTTGTTTGCATTTCCTTCCCCCTTTTCCTCGCTTCCTTACTTTTTAAATAGCTTAAAAAAGCACCGTGCGCATTTTACTCTGACGCCGAATGCCACTAATCAAAAGTGAAATTGCTTATGCAACAACAAAATACAAAGTCAAATTCACTTTAGCCTATATATAAAACATAGAACTTTTACTAACAAAACAAATAAAAATACGCCATGCTATAGGGCAGGCTATGCCTAATATAAAAGAACAAATAAATTACATAAAGTTTAAATAGGTATACAAAACTGGAAATAAGTAAACATGTATAATATATAACCAAATAAATAAGAAACGTAGAAAGTTTATTAGCAAAACGAATAAGAAAGCTTGAAGGAACGCCATACACCTTGATGTCAAATAAAATAAATAAATTACACAGTTTAAACAAAGTAAAAATCAGCAAACAATGTGGAAACAATTAAATAAGAAACGAATGTTTTTTTTTAAAAAAAACTTCCAAAATCATATACACAGCAAATGTCAACAGGCTTTTCAAAATCTAAAATATTGCCAAACAGGCGCTTTGCATTTCGTTTCGAAACTAAATCATCCGCCATTTTCTTGTCTGTCTCACCTCACTCTTCTCATCAGTGAGCTTGTCTCACTCTCCTCACTGGAGAAATTAAGTTTGATCTGTGATGTGACTGTCGTTCGGCATGCTGCATTGAGCAGCCTCGTTCAGTTTTTAATTGTAGTGTGTTCTTTTACTGAACTAACTGATTTTTATTACTATAAAAAAAAATCTAAACGACGGTGGGGGTTGGTGATGCGGTGGGCAAGTGACGTAACTGGTGTTGTGGCTTAACACCGGTATCACCGTCTATCGCGGCAAGCCTAGTCAGTAACAAAAGCATAGTCTCACAGTGAAGCCCCAGACCATTGTAATTGAAGATGTGCAGCTTCTGTATTTGGAGTTTCATTATTCACAGCGAATGCAGGAAATTACCTACTTATATGCATGAGATCCTTTGGGCGTTACTAATTAAATACGCTGTCTGTGTGATTGTATTAGGCACAGCTATACAAAGTGATGACGCTGTGGTATGATGTATATGGAAAACACAGTGGAACCATTCTAAACAGTCCATTTAGGATGAACACAAAAGCTTAGGTTTTAAAAAATACAATTTGGGGAAAAACAGAAAAGAAAAGGTTTAATTAAATAATTGAGTGCTGAAATTGCTAAAATGTGAAACAATTCTTACAATAACATCAGCATGTCCAAACTTGGAAGTGGAAGTGTTATCCTGTTTATTTTGTGGCATTTTCCTCACAACTTTAATGTTTGACTTAAAGAGATTATTTAAAGGTACCATTTCCTGTACAGCTGTTTTGGACAATATGTATTGTGAGGTCAATGTACAAATAAAACTGTTGCAACAGTATCTGTATACATTTGCGGTTCCAACCTCCAACCAATCGGACCACAAGGTACCACTCAACATGCAACTGCAACCAGTCACAAAATTTAAAGTTTAGGAGTTACATTTTCATGTTTGATCACCAAGTACTTGTGTACTTGTACCCATCCCTAATGTCAAATACAGATAAGTCAAAGTGTAGCTCTTTGTCCACCAAAACAAAACACCTCTAGTATACTTACCTCAAAGCCAAGCCTGTCCTTCTCCTTCCAGAAGCAGAAATGGGTCACTTTTTTGTCCCAGAATTCATCAGGTTTCACCACACAGACAAGAGAGACCTCAGCTGGGATCACATTCTAAGAGAAAAAAAAACAAATAAGAGGTGCATTTTCTTTTCATTCAACAATAGTGATGGATCGATCATTGATATACATACAAAAGGGGATAGAGGTTAGGCTTGCCACGATAGATGGTGCTGACGGTGATACCGTTGTTAAGCCGCAACACCGGTTATGTCACTTGCCCACCACGTCACCGACCCCCACCGTCGTTTAGATTTTTTTTGTAGTAATAAAAATAATTTAGTTCATTTAGAGAACAGACACTGCGATTAAAAACTGAACGCGGCTGCTCATGCAGCGTGCCGAACGACAGTCGCAACACACAGATCAGATTTCATTTCTCCAGTGAAGAGAGTGAGTCGAGCTGACTGACAAGAAGAGTGAGGCGAGACAGACAAGACGATTGCGGATGAGTTTCGAAACGAGATGCAAAAGCGCCTGTTTGGCAATATTTCGGATTTTGAAAAGCCTGTTGACTTTTGCCATTTATCTAAGGTGATTTTGGAAGTTTTTTTTAAACATTCGTTTCTTATTTAACTGGTTCCACATTGTTTGCTGATTTTTACCTTATTTAAACTTTGTGTCATTTATTTATTTTATTTGACATCAAGGTGTATGCCGTGCCTCCAAGCTTTCTTATTTGTTTTGCTAATAAACGTTCTATGTTTTTTATTTATTTGGTTATACATTATACATGTTTAGCCTATTTCCAGTTTTGTATACCTTTTTAAACTTTATGTAAGTTATTTTTTTATTTTATATTAGGCATAGCCTGCCCTATAGCATGGTGTATTTTTATTTGTTTTGTTAATAAAAGTTCTGTTTTTTATATATAGGCTAAAGTGAGTTTTACGTTGTATTTTGTTGTTGCATTCAAGCAATTGACCTGCCACTAATTCGAAAGTGAAAGTAAAATGAGCACGGTGCTTTTAAGCTATTAAAAGCGATGAAAAGAGGGAAAATTCAAACGAACAATTGCTTCACTCCGAATTGCCGCTATTTGAAAGTGAAAGTAAAATGCGCACGTCATTTAAAAGCGAAGGAAAGCGAGGAAAAGAGGGAACGCCCCTGCCCCCATGGTGATATCGGTATTATCCGTGTTTTTCACACGTCGATTAACCGGTGGGAAATTTCCTCACCGTCACAACCCTAATAGAGGTAACACAAACCTTTCAGATTGAGTTTACTCAACATAAGGTAAAATCCACTGATTAATTCTACTGAACCTCCTGGTCTGAAGGACAGTCTGATTTCAGAACAAATTCTCATACTTTAGGTAATTCTCGTGCCTAAAACTCACAAATGGTGAAAAGACTTAGAGATAGAAGTACTGCATACTATTTCTAAATTACATCTGTAAGGTCTGTTGAAATGAAGGTTATCTGCACACTGCAAACGTACAACGCACTCAACTGAAAACTGCAGGTCATGCGGGGGACACGTCAAGCAGAGAGCAGGGTGAGGCTTTGCCATCTCCACCACCAACAGTCTAAGCTAAATTACACAAATCTACAAGGCAGAAACCACTTTAACATGTTGAACGATTCAGGAGCTTTCTTTGGCAAATCAATATTGCAATTTATGATAAAATAGTCCATATGCTACATTCTATTCAAAGTGGATGTTACAAGGTCTTGTTTTTGTTCCTCAAACATAGTTTTTCTTCACAAATATACTGAACAAAATTATAAACGCAAACACTTTTGTTTTTGCCCCCATTTTTCCATGAGCTGAACTCAAAGATCTAAGACGTTTTCTATGTACACAAAAGGCCTATTCCTCTCAAATATTGTTCACAAATCTGTCTAAATCTGTGTAGGTGAGCACTTCTCCTTTGCGCGAGATAATCCATCCACCTCACAGTGTGGCATATCAAGATGCTGATTAGTCAGCATGATTATTGCACAGGTGTGCCCTTAGGCTGGCCACAATAAATGTGCAGTTTTACTGTATTGGGGGGTCCGAAAACCAGTCAGTATCTGATGTGACCACCATTTGTCTCACGCAGTGCAACACATCTCCTTCACATAGAGTTGATCAGGTTGTTGATTGTGGCCTGTGGAATGTTGGTCCACTCCTCTTCAATGGCTGTGCGAAGTTGCTGGATATTGGCAGGAACTGGAACACGCTGTTGTATACGCCGGTCCAGAGCATCCCAAACATGCTCAATGGGTGACATGTCCGGTGAGTATGCTGGCCATGCAAAACTGGGATGTTTTCAGCTTCCAGGAATTTTGTACAGATCCTTGCAACATGGGGCCGTGCATTATCTTGCTGCAACATGAGGTGATGGTCTTGGTTGAATGGCACAACAATGGGCCTCAGGGTCTCGTCATGGTATCTCTGTGCATTCAGAATGCCATCAATAAAATGCACTTGTGTTTGTTGTCCATAACATACGCCTGCCCATACCATAACCCCACCGCCACCATGGGCCACTCGATCCACAATGTTGACATCAGCAAACTGCTCGCCCACACGACGCCATACACACGGTCTGCCATCTGCCCTGTACAGTGAAAACACATGGATTCATCCATGAAGAGAACACCTCTCCAAAGTGCCAGACGCCATCGAATGTGATCATTTGCCCACTCAAGTCGGTTACGACGACGAACTGCAGTCAAGTCGAGATTCTGATGAGGACAACGAGCATGCAGATGAGCATACCTTAGATGGTTTCTGACAGTTTGTGCAGAAAATCTTTTGGTTATGCAAACCGATTGTTGCAACAACTGTCCGGGTGGCTGGTCTCAGACGATCTTGGATGTGGAGGTCCTGGGCTGGTGGTGGTTACACGTGGTCTGCGGTTGTGAGGCTGGTTGGATGTACAGCCAAATTCTCTGAAATACATTTGGAGACGGCTTGTGGTAGAGAAATGAACATTAAATTCACGTGGGCAACAGCTCTGGTGGACATTCCTTCAGTCAGCATGCCAATTGCACGCTCCTCAAAACTTGCGACATCTGTGGCATTGTGTTGTGTGATAAAACGGCACGTTTTAGAGTGGCCTTTTATTGTGGCCACCTAAGGCGGCACACCTGTGGAATAAATCATGCTGTCTAATCAGCATCTTGATATGCCACCTGTGAGGTGGATGGATTATCTCGGCAAAGGAGAAGTGCTCACTAACACATATTTAGACAGATTTGTGAACAATATTTGAGAGAAATAGGCCTTTTGTGTACATAGAAAAAGTCTTCGATCTTTGAGTTCAGCTCATGAAAAATATGGGGCAAAAACAAAAGTGTTGCGTTTTATAATTTTGTTCAGTGTATATAATAAATGATCTGTGAGTTTCAAATTAGCAATAGAAATACACTCTTATGAACCTTTCATCTTAAGCCTGAAGCTAATGCTGTTTTAATGTTGCCTTCAAGCTGCTATTTCCTTCAGGAAATCTAATGCCTGAAACGAAATGACAAGTGCAAAACTACAAGTGTTTGTATGCCAACAAGGGGTCTTTGTAATAATTCAATTGCAAAAAAAAAAATCACTACCGTTCAGTTTAGGATCAGTAAAACTTTTCTTTTTTAATAAGTTTTTGAAAGAACCAAACACTAATGTTTAATACTCATCAAGGATGCATTTATTTAATCAAAAAATACAGTAATAACAATAATATTATGAAATATTACAATTTAAAATAACTCCTTTTCTCATTAACTATGTGCATTGCTGGAGTATCGCCTTGTTTGTGCAACATCATACACTACCTGCATCATTTCACAACACACATCTCCACGTTGGAAGTTTAGCTTTAAGTGGCATTCAATTGTGATCCTCTAATCTTTGGGATTAGAAATTCTGACTTGGATACAGTATAGGATTTGGACTATTTAAAAAAATAAAAATAAAAAACACCGATTAATACAGGGGCTATAGGATATCTCCCCATTCAATTAAAAGAGCCAACCACCTGGTTTTCACATCAAAACATGCGTCTTAGCTGGCACATCCTGAAGAAAGCATTTTAGCACAATTTCAGCTAAATTTATAGTACCACTGTCGCTAAAGTTTTATTGCTATTGCCTAGAAAATAGCTGTCCAGAGGAACTGCCAAGATGGCCACTTAGTGACTGGACTTGCATTTTGGGACTTTGACGGAACGCAGAATAAGTCATAATATAAAATAAAAGCCTAAGTTTACAGCAGCAATTCAGTGGTGTGTCCCATAAACAGGGGAAAATAACAGGGCAGAACAAGCATCCATTCTGTTCAACAAAGCTCAGTCAATGATTTCCAACAACACAATGCCCTCAAAACCAGGGAAGGCCGCCAACACGCATAACCGCATGGGCTTCTCATAATAGCACTGAAATTTCATTATTTACAGGTATTGCTTCAGAAGTGACTTGCGATTAGTGATTAGAGGGGAGTTAAGCACTCATTAAATAAATCACCACAAATATTAAATTGGGTTCATTAGTGAAAAAAAAACAAGAACCAGATGTCAAAGAAACAAGAAAATACGTTTCACATAAACTACTTCTCCCTTGCCGTTTTCCGCTGAACAAAAGCTAAACCTAAAAATCTATTTTCCTACCTGCAACATCAGAACAACAGTCTTCACTATATTCCACTGAGACTTCCTGCCGTCGACGATGACCGTGAAACCACGAGCTTTGCACTTCTCGCTGCAGAGATACAACAGAAAAACATGACATTTTATTCAGTTACATAACACCAATACATGTTGTCAGTCCACATACAACGAATCAATTACAATGACTCCACTGTGGCTTTGTTGTTAAACGGACTAATTTGTTTGTTCTGTGGTGGCATTTTAAAAATGAATAAACTGAGCTTGTGTGAGTCACAGATTCCAAGAAACATGTATTCAATCATACAGTTACCATTTTGGTTTGTAAAAAGAATAACACAACTTTTTAGGGCTGAACAACACTTCTTTTCATTCTTTGAGGGAAGAGAACAGCCAACTCATCCTGTAAAATGCCTCTAAAAATGTCACCAGAAAGTAATTTGGAGAAGGTCACTATAAAAGCATTGAAAAACAAAAGGGACTACAGAACCAGTGACGGTCTTACTGCCAGCAGTCATGTGAGGTCCGACTTTCAGACTTTTAACTTAATTATCTTCAATAATATGATCAGTTAAAGCCAATAGATACTGTTGTGTTACCTTGATTTTTACCAAGGAAAAATTCAAGATGAATTGTTACTACATTTGTTTTTTTATTGTACTAATATAGATTTTATTATTTATTAGTATAATTAAACATGATATTTAATTGTTCACACCATGTCCCCTATTTTTTACAATACTTTTTTTTTTTTAAAGCTAATCTAATGTCATCCATCTTTAAAACAAAACACTAATAATCAAATAACACATTTAGAAAAATGTATATCCATCTCTAATATCCATTTTCATACTACACATACTATAAATTTGATTTTAAAAATGCAATGACTGATTCTAAATCTTAGTCTTTAAAAGTGTTGAACTATAGTAAATAAATGGTGATTCACAATGATGAAGAAACCAACAGCAATGATAAAGAACTGTTCAATAAATATATTAATCAACCCCAAGAATTAGAATACAATTATTCTTTATAAAGCCTGTGGCTGCAAAACAACACAGCAACTTGGTATGTGCATAATTATCCACTGGTTCAGGACATGCTTCATCCGATCAGAATTCAGAATCAGAACAATTCATTTCATATAAAAAAAATCCATACAGTGAAATACAAAAGTACAAACTGACAAGAAACATACAGCAAAATCTTTCCAGAGCCTTAGAACCTAAAAGACCTTCAAAGGTCTGGAGAAATCAATAAAAGCCATTTTTTTGAACTTCTAACCACAGTCTGACTATGAATTATGGCCACTTTCCATTCCATGTGTGAATACCGTAACAGTGTGCATTATAATTACAGTGATCAGACTAATGCTCCATTTCTGCTCTCAATGCTTTGACAGCTGCTTGCTTGATATACAGCCTTTGCAATGGAGTAATACATTCATTTCAAGAAAGGTTTCCAAAGCTGTGTTTTACCTGGGAATACCCAGTAGGTAATCCAGGGTGGCACTGAGCTCCTCCATGCTGGTCTGTTCGGTGCACAGTGGGATGGTCAGGATCAAACCACTGCGCCTGTCCTTGCCTCCTGGAAAACCAAACAGGCCGAGTCAGGAAATATGCAGAAAATCCAGCAGCACAGAATGAAATATGATGTACAAATGGAAAAAGAGTGTCAGAGTGTGAGGCTTTAAGGAAAAGATTGACAAAAACATTACTGAAGTAATACAAAAAGCTATTACAGGAGACATCGCAACCTACAATTAATGCACAGTATGCTGCTGACTATGGGAACATGCACCATCTCAAGGACACCAAGCATGAAATGCTTCAGTAGAAGCTTTCATTATCCAATTTAGTGCAAAAATAAATACTGTTGAGGCACAGTGCATCTCAACAAGATGATAATAATTCAAAGAACTTATAGTCCATTTTGCCAATGTTCTTGTTGACATGTAAGTGGCATTCAGAAGACTTTTTTCGAAGCAAGAACCATGCTGACACAAAAATACAACCATTAGTCTATGGTAAAAGACAAAGCAGCCTCATACCCTGATAATACTGAATTTCGGAAGGCATATAAAATAAGATCCTAAAGAACATACAAGTGAAAGTCATTTTTCCAAATGTGGCATTGCTGTCAGAGATGAGGTCTGAGGGACTTCACATGTTGAGCCGTTGTGGTAGTTATAGTTGATATAGAACAATTTAAAAACTATAACTTTATTGTTTTCATTTTAGTTATCCTTGGTATGAACGGCACTTTGGAGTCCAGCTTGTGTAAATAATTAATCAAATCAAATAAAAATACTTCCAATTATTTGCCCCCCAAAAAATGCCTTGCTAACACTCTCTGAAACAAATATGTAAAGCAAACAGGAGTCCATCATAGCAAACAAGAAAGCAAGTGAAGGGTTTCAAATCATCATTTGGCACTGTCCGTTTTATCGGATAGCAGCTTATTTCTGGCTCACCGCTATAGTCACATCTAATCATGAAATGCGAATAGAGTATTCACATCACGGACTACACTGGATAGGAAGGAGGCCTGCAGCAAACACATTTCTGTAACGCTATGAGTAGGGCTGCACGATTATGACAAAAATCATAATTGTCGATTATTCCCTTGAAATTGTAATTGCGATTATCACAATTTACACTGAATTATGTTTATACCATTGTTTAATGCAACCGCATGCCGAATTTTTATATAAAAAATAAGATGAAAACACTAACTGAAAAACCTTTAATGCTTTTCTATAGTATTAAGCCTCAAATGCCAACTATACATCGGATTGGTTTCTTCTTTAAACTATAAAAAGTAAAAATATGAATTGTATTATGTTATACTAAAACTAAAATTAAAAAATAATGGGAAAAACCCTTAAGATAACATGTAGAAAGAAAAAAACGCATCTTAAGCATGCAGAATAACATAAGTGGACTTTGAACGATTAAGTAATTGTGGCACT